>PVIU01014668.1:0-51218 GCA_004026605.1 Ondatra zibethicus
TTTTTTTTTTTAGTGTGAAATCATATTTTGTCTCCATTAACCTCTATAAACACTGTACTGTGGCATATTGTTCTCAGGAGGTTTATAAGTATTTTATTTTACCACAGTACTTTGTGGATGCCATCTATAATTTCATGGAGATTATATTACCACTGATGAGCCAGCCAACTACACAATCCATCTTCCCTACCTTCTCTTTTAGGAGACTAATCCTACTGTTGAGCTATACTTTTGCAGAGAATTGCTACTTCTTAAGAAAAATTACTTTATTAACTATGGCAAACAGTTAATGAAAACTCCCATGTTTAGTGCTATTACAGAACCTCAAAGCAAACACAGTCCTATAATTATCATTTAATAGAGTTACTTTCTGCTGGCTCCTAAAAGTAATTACATATTGCAGTAATCCAAAAGGAATAATCACATTCCACATCCTATTAATAGCCTACTGAGTTACCAAATTTCTCGGCAGAGACTATTTTATGTAGAAAACAGGAGATAATGGTGTAGATCATGCTGAGGAAAAGTATCAAGTCACTTTCTCCTTGAGTATTTACTTCCATTATGCTGTGTAAATAATCGCTATTGTGTTTGTTAAAAGCCATCCTAAGCATCTTTAGACAAATAAAAGGAAAACCCTCTTAGTACAAATCAGCCTTTTATTTCATGTCATCTTACTTCATCACAGAGTACCAGCTTCAAAGCCACATCAGCAGGTATAAAGAAAGTAGACCACTGGGTGGCTCTCAACATGTAAGCCCATCTTGAGCTATTAATATCAGAATGGTGATGTTTGGGCAGATAGAGCGCTAGTCCCCTGAATCCATTGAGATGCATTTATTTTGAAAATACCAGACTTAGGACATCTCTGAAAACACAAAGAATGAATAATGGATAAGAGAAGTTCAAGGGTGGAAAATGACAGGGAATAATCCTTCTCATTTAGCCAGTTCTTCCCTGGCTTATAAAATCTTTGCAGAACCATTTTCACCCAATTCTTCAAGGAGCCCATAAGGATGTGTTTTATGTTTTTACACAATTTTAAATGAGGGAAGAACATGAACTGTCCAAAAGCAGTGATCTGTCCAAGGTCATACTCCCAGTCAGTCATGAAATTGAGTCTATATATTTGGAAGTTATTTCTTGGTGATTGTGGCATGCTGGAAAGCGTATAGAAAAGTGTAGTATCTTTAGTTAAATCTGTTCTATCTTTGTTTACTGCATAGTCAAATAAGAACACTCCACAGAGAGGATAAATATGTGGTTCTGTTCATCAGTCGAGGATTCAGGGAAGGAACAAAGAGAAAATGAAAAATGACTTTGATTTCCTTTTCAATCATAGCCAAATGTTGTCCTTTAGTGACAACATAATTGTTGTAAAATATATTTGCAAAAGATTGTATGATCTTTTTCTATTGCATAATTAATTTATAGCCCTTGTAGGAAAATTAGAAAACACAAGCAACAGAAATAAGATTAAAATAATAAAAATAACATGGTATACCCTAAAACAAGCACTGTTGTTTTTATTCCCTTCCAGCTGTTTTCTTTTCTTAATTTTTAATGGAAAGAAACTTAAACAATGCATCAGTTTTCCACTCAGCGTGTGATAAACATCGGTCTGCATCAGAACACTGATGCTAGTGCCTTCTAGCTAGGATCCTTTTCACTAAAGGACAACATTTGGCTGTTATTTTTTTTTTTTTTTTGCTGGCAATATTTTTTTAATTGCTGGTTTTTAAACTATATACATACTTTACAGGTTCTCTTGTATCTATCACATTCTTTACAATATATTTTTGGGTTTTTTTTTCTTTTACTGTACTTGAAGTTCTACCTAGGTGCCCAAATACAGAGCTCTCTGAGGACCCCAAAGAAGCATGCGGGCCATCTTGCTTCTGTTGGCTGTTATTTTTAAGTTCATTGCTTTTGCACACCTTTGCCAGTTATGTGATTAACCCTTTTAAGATGAGTTCTTAGAATGGAGTCAGTAGACCAAAAGCTTTTTTGTTGTTGTTATTTTATTCTATTTTCCTTTTATTACAAATGGATTTTTTTCATATAGTGTACTTTGATTTCTCTCTAATAGGCAAAGTGTTCACTTGAAGTGTTTCACAGATGTCTGAAAGCCCCAGGAAAGTCACTTCATTCACACACCCCCACTAAACTCACATAACTTCATCTTAGCCTTCTAATTGACAAATAAACAGTAATAGCATTTCAGAATTCTAATTTCTTTTATCATCTGCAAATTTTATGTAAGCTTCCATCATTTCTTGCTTTTACTCCTTTTAAAAGTTGATTTTTTTTCTTTTTCCTTTTTCTTTTGCTTATGTATGTGGTGGGGTAGATGCATGTAAAAGTGCGTTTTGCCTGCTAAGGCCGCAGAGGCCAGAGATATGGCATCCTGTTGGAGCTAGAGGTACAGGTGGTTAAGAACTTCTTGATGTGGTACTGAGAATCCAACTTCTGTCCTCTCCCTACAAGAGTAGCACATGCTCTTCCTCTGAGCTGTCTCTCCAGCCCCTTTGCTAAATTCTTAGAAACTGGCCATTCACAGTCTTTTCCCATGTCTTAAATAATCAACTCACAATTTTACAGTTGAGTTTAAATCTCAACTGTTGGCAATGTTAACCTTTAACTTGTCCTTTCTATGCAGTCATCCTGATGTCTCAACATCTTTTTGATTCTGATCATGTCATTTTCAATGTAAACAGAGTACTTTTTCCTCTCATATTATCCCTAGCAATGCTTTTCTCACCAAAATCAATAACATTATTCACCTATCAATATTTTCTTCTTCTTTGTGTATCAGCTTTAAATTTCAATCTTTTATCAATGGATATTATGTAACCTTCCATTTTTCAGTCTTTTTGTAATTACCACTTATATTTGGCTGTGTTCAAGAACGTTTACAACCAGTTAATATCTCCTACATTATATGTGGTAGAAATCTAGGGGTTTTTATTCTTCCTATTCTTTTGATTAACTACACTGCCAATGTATTGTTTTCCTTTATTGTTGAATTTACACAGATACCAATGGGTATCTTGGACATATTATTTTTAAGCTTCCTCTGGTCACTGTCTTAACTAATTGGCTTAAGCTCTTTAACTGACCTATATGTCTGTAAACATTGGCATTCCACTATTCATGGGTTCTATTCTTGTGTTTGTTTATGAAGTGCCTTTTTAGTATATTATTTTATGCATTTTGCACCCCTTCAGAATGGAAAAAATTGAACAGATATAACAGAAGACTTTAGCATAAGAAATGTAGCAAACTGTAACTATTAATATTCTGTCAATGTCAACATACAATACACACATTGATATCTCATAGGTGCATGCTTGAATCATATAGCTACACATAGACTATTGCTACCATGTTTCCTTTGAAACATGAAAACTAGAAAACTTGAATTCTGTTTCTATTTCTATTTCCATTATATTGTGAAAATTGTTTCTTTGTTTCTTGTTGAAAAATTGTTTGGAAAATCATATGTAGATGCAATAAGGTACAGAATTTACCCATATTAAAAGCTAAATAAACATTGCCTGGTTGATGCTACCACAATTTAAACAAAAGTAGAAGAGTAATATTATTAAAAGACAAAACAAACAGTTACTAAGATAATTATCAAAATTCATATGTAATGTTTGTAACTGCAGTCTTTGGAAATCTGGAGATTTTGAAGCCATCCTAGGCTACCCAGTGAGTTCTAGGCCATCTTGGGCAAGTGAATAAGACCTTGTCCCAAAATAAAAAGAAAAAAAGAAGACAAACGAGTCACGTGTACAGTATAGATAAAGGTGGGATAGGTCAGATTAGGATTGGTAGCAAGTAATGTAAAGAGATAGACTGGAAATTAGTGTTATGCTAGTGAGTCACTAAAGTATGACCATAAAAATGCTACATCAGTATGTGGTGTATTAAAAAGGGTAGCAGGACAGGAGGTGGAAAGATGATGAAGTGGGTAAGAGGGCTTTCTGTGTAAGAAAAACATCTGAGTTTGAATCCTCAGCATCTATGTTTTAAAAAAAAAAGCCTGGAATATCCTTGTATGCCTGTACCCCCAGTGTTGGGCTACTGAGATGGTCAGATCATGGGAGCTTGCTAGTCAGCCACTCTAGCTTAAAAAGCAAAGTGCTTTGGGTTCAGTGAGGAACTCTATATCAAAGGAATAATGTGGCAAATGTTAGGCTAAAACAACCTTTATCTTCTAATGGTCTCTGTAGGCATGCCCACAACCCATCAACACACATTTTACTCCCACTTCAGAACATATAGGCATATACACAGAGATACATACACTTATAGCTACACACACACAGGTGCACACACCTACAGTTATATATACACGGATTCACATAATATGCATATGCAGGCACATCCACACATACCAAATAATCAAATAAGAAATATGTTATAGTTGGATTTTTTTTTCCTCTTTGCTTTTTGTTCTTTGGGGGCCCTCCACCCAGCTCCCAAGTAAATACACGAAGACTTATTCTTACTTGGGAATGCCCAGCCTTAGCTTGGCTTGTTTCTAGCCACCTTTATTTAACTTAAATGATCTTATCTTTACCTTTCACCTCCGGGATTTTACCTTTCTCTATTCTCTGTACCTTTCTGTACTTCTTACTCTGTGTCTGACTGTGTGGCTGTGTGGCTGTGTGACTGTGTGACTGTGGCTGTGTGACTGTGTGGCTGTGTGGCTGTGTGACTGTGTGACTGTGGCTGTGTGACTGTGTGGCTGTGTGGATGTGTGGCTGGCCCATGGTGTCCTTCTTCTCTTCTTCTTTTTTCACTCCTCTCTTCTTCTATTTATTCTCTTTGCATGTCAGTCACACCTATCCCTCTCCTGACTATGTATTGGCCTTTCAGCTCTTTATTAGACCAACCAGGTGTTTTAGGCAGGTAAAGTAACACAGTTTCACAGAGCTTTAAAAAAGCAGCATAAAGGAATGCAACATATCTTTGTATCATTAAACAAATATTTCACGGCATAAATGAATACATCATATCTTAAAATAACATTTCACAATATAGTGTAGAAACACATGAAATCATTTCTTCTACCAACACATAGAATACTACAGACATACAGACATCAACAAAACAGTGAATGAAACAAAGTCCCTGAACTCTGTGTTTTGTGGAGACCACAAGCACTAAACATTATATTGTGGGTCGTGAAATACAAATTAATCACAGGTAGAGGAAGAGACCCTAGTGTATCTAAAAAGGCAAGAAAATAAAAATATACATGGCTAATAACTTCATCTTTGAACACATGGAGTTTATCTAAGCTGCTTATTTCCATTTATTGAACACTGCAGAGCTTGCAAATATTATTTTTAGCTTCTAATATTTATGCTATTCAGATTGACAATGAGAAGCTGCTTGATGCACCAAATTAAAGCAAATTATTAAAAATCTACAAACTTAAATAGGTATAAAATTAATTATGTAAAGCTAAACTTTATAATAATGTTTATATGATTGTAGATTATATTGCTTTCCGAAATTATTAAAGCTTAAAACTTCTCAAGGACTGTTGGTCACATACAGACACATGCATATATATATATATATATATATATGCTTGTGTGTGTGTCTGTATATATGCATGTGTGTGTGTGTGTTAGAACTATTGCCTGTCCTAGGGAAGCTGGAGCCTCGTAGAAAGTAAATAAATATTTTTCTGATAGTGACTTGAAAATGAATATATAGAAGAGTTTTTACTAAAGTGGATGGATCTTCTTTGTCTTTTTTGTCCCTAAGGGTGTGATGAATTGTTAAAACATGTAAATTTGAGTAAGAAGGAAATAAAGTATCTGCCTAAGAGCAAGGCCTACCTTAAACTTCCCCCAAAATGTAATGGTCTCATGAGCAGATTCTCAGACTAAAGCTTCTAAAGGTACTTATAAATAGCCAGGGTGCTTCAGCTGGTTGTGAAACGAGGGCTCTTCACCTGCAGAGACTAGAAGGGCAGAGAATCAAGAGGGGCAAGTAGAAACTCCTTTCTGATGTCAATATGGATACAGCAGAATATTCTAGTCCCTTTCTGCCATGCTTCCTTTAATCACATTTTCAAAGCAGGAGCCATGCCCATTTCTGGCAATGTTTTAGGATAATGAAAGGTTTGATATACAGTGCAGCCACATATCAAGGGCTATTTCTCCACCAGAATTTTCCATTTTAGTGTCATATTATATGTATCTCCCAGTGGGCTACATCATCATAACATTTCTATAAGCATCCCAACCAGGTGCCGTGGAGACCATCATCATTAGTAAACTTTGAATTTTGTTAGTATAAAATGAAAAACTGTGAAGTTAAAAGCAGCATGCAATTAGGAGTCCATGTTTTAGACATAAAATTTTGAAACCTGAATTTATTTCCTCCATTTATAGAAACATTGCAATCTGTGCATGTCATATACCAGTAATTAATGGCAACATTTGCAAAGTTTTACCTAAGTGGGAAAGAAAGTATAACTGGTTACCTACCTGCATCCAGAGTTAGAAATATTGAGATTCAGGATGAAAAGCAGTGCTTAAAAAACATTTGTTATTCTGGGAAAATATGTAACCTAGACCTGAAGCATAAACTAGTGCCTTACTTATGAAGTAAGTTGCTTTAGAAGCTTTAGTGACATTCCCAAGAATTCACATTCCTATCCATGCCAACACATTTCTCTTTCTCATTAGTCTCCTACTTTAAGAGGAGAATTTCCAGAAAAGAATCAATATTCTCCTAGCATCATCAACAGGCCAACATTACACGGACAATTTTTGTGAATGAAAGCAAAGTTAATTCTAAATATATTAATTTCTTGTTTAAATCAAATAACACATATAGAGAAGATTCAAGATGTAAATTACTTCCATTTGATCCTTAAGACTTAGTGGTTTTTCTCTTTAAAGACTTTGCATGGGTAGGAAAAGGATCTATGAAGTCTCAAAATAGAACATTTAAAATAAAGCAATATTCAATTTTATGGTTCTTCCTAGCTGCCATGTTGAAATCTATCATTCTCTGTAACTATGCCACACTTATCCTCTTCTTCATTTTCATAAATCCAAACTAAGGGCACCCTCAAAGACAGAGTGTGAGTGGCCAGCTACTTAGAATAATTTAGACAAAAAGTGGAAATAGTCATTTTTACAATGAGTTCATGTTCCCAGAAAGGAGTTGTGTTATTGTTTTTAGTTCATTTCTTTTACTATTAGTGCTTTTAGAACTGATTTTCCTTATCCCTGACCATATTGACTGTTTCTGACCATGTTCTGAATGAATCACAAGAATTACCATCATAGGTTCTGATGCTAGTGCTCAGAACTGTTCATCTGGAAAAAGCTCCTCCTACTCCTGTGGGAGGTGCGACAATGTGGACATAGAAAATATATTTTATGGATTTAAGCAGCTTAGATTATTTTAGCATTAGGTCAGATTGGTAGACATGTCTCATTTCTATAACCTTAACCCCTCATTAAGGCCCATGGATGGACTTGGTTCTGGGTGTTAACTTTTTGGTTGGCAGATTCTGTGAGTCCTCTGGAATACCAACCAATCCAGAGGACAATCAATGGAGTATATTACATCATTTAGTTCCAGTAACTACTCCATGTTTCATGTGGGGTATGAGTAGATTTCCTTGTTTTAAAGATGAGCAAACTAGTCCATTTCCTTTCTATCCCTAGAACTGATCCTAACCTCTGTTTGCATAAACATCCTTTACTAGAAGAGATTTTAAAAGAAGTTTTAGATATCCTGCTGCCATGTCACTCAGAGATTGGACCTGATTCAGTAACCCTGGAATTCTGAGGAGATTTTCTGTAATAATTTCAGTGTCTCTGAGAACAGCTGGTTTTCCAGAAGATGACTCATTTGGATTCACATATTGCTGGTGTTTACATAACTAGGTTACATACCAGTGTTTGAATTTCTTCCACTCTTGTGGAGATGCCTGACTGCTATGATCTGAAAAGGTCAGCTTGCATGGATAACTGGTTGAAAAATAGATCTCAAATTATGGTTTCTAAAAGTTTATGAAAAGAGAAAGAAAAAATTGCTTGGTTCACATTATCTTCAGCCATGAGATCATGGTACCAGAGAAGATCCTGCATAGTAGTTATGCTAAATCAGGGTTCACTGGGGATTTCACCCAGATTGTATTTTGTTTGATCAATACATCTAGTCAATTTGCTTATGTTTATGAATTTTTAATATTTAATTTATTCATAATATCCATAATCATATTTCCAGTCATTATCATGGAATAAAGATTGTAAATTTTTTATTTGTGGACATCCTATTTGGACACAGAAAAGTAGAAAAGAGACAATGTCTTTAAATAACTCTTTATAGGCACATACATTTAATTATGAAGTAAGGCTTTGTAGTGAAACCCTGAATAGAAGCACATCAGGAGACTAATTTTTCTTTGGCTAGTTTACTTTTCACACTATTTTATGTAGTATATATAAATTTTCTTCAATAATAAAAGCACAGTATATCAATCACATGAAAGCCAGAAAATAAAAGAAATGAGAGGCATAGCTGTTCTACCATGGCTTGCTTGAGACTGGCAGTGCAAGGCTTACGAACCATAATCATAAAGACTGCCAAAGACAGTGAATAAATATAAGCTTACCTTTATCTTTACTCATACCTGATTGCTCAACCTTATATGAGACCAGATCTACCAAACAGGCCAAGTAAAATAAATTCCATTTTTTAACCTAAGATGCAGCAATTTTATTTCAAGATTCTTGGATTTTTTCCTACAAAAGGAAAAAATTTATGACCCTATCTACCTAATATAAGCTTGCCAGCTAGGTGACTTTACTGTTGGTTGTAGCATTCACTTAGCTATAAATTATTGCTTCCTAACCTACAAAGGGACTGGCCATACCAGCATATCAAGTGTCATATGCAATTTTCATGGAGCACATTAAATTTCTACTCCTTTTTTTTTTAAACAAACTAATACTTTCCTCTATTGGATTTTTGTCTGTAGAGCGAGCATGATGAGGAAACATTGGAGAATAGCAGTTATAAAACTTAGAGAAATATGAAGGCCAATATCTGGATTTTGGTTAAACTTTTCCTAGGACCTAGTTACACTATTTGCTCAACAAATATTTGTTAAATGTCTGCTGTGCAACAGACAGTAAAGAGCCAGAGTTGAATCAGATAAAATCCCCTGCTCTCTAGAAATCCCCATTCTCATTGAGGTCAATGTGGTTATGTCAACAAATCAAGAGAGATGCGTAGAATATGTACTTTTGTAGAAATAGGAATATACAGTGTGAAGATTCACAATGGACAGGGGTAATGAAGATGTTCAGGAGGCATCCTTAAGAGATAACTTGGAGATATATTTCTGAGCCAGGAGAAGTCCAATTGTCATGATAGAAAATAATTATTTGATATGAGAAAGGATTGGAAGAATAAATAAGAAAGGTGCAATGAGTACTTTGAACAGAAATGAGTTCTCCATGTTGGGCTGAACTGGTTCATTTGAGTCAAGAGAATTTCTTAACCCAGAAAACGCGATTAAGTCTAGGTAAAGAAAACACAGTGTTCTGCTTTGTACTTTTGGGCTGTGTAATGTGGGTAATAGAGAGAAGAATTGTTATTGGGTGATATGTTTGATGACTTGGTTTCTGAGACTTGTTTGAGTTTGAAAGAAACAAGAATGATCTGTAAGCTTAATCAAGTATTTCCACTTTCCTAAAGATACCTTCCTCTGGTTTATGAGTGAGCTGTGATTTGGGTGTGGAAGGATGTCGGATTTCCTTAATAAATACAAACACAAACTGCCAAAGGACAAACCTTAAAATGTCAATTTCTTTAGTTTGTTCCAAAATGAAGAGATGATTCCATCATCCTTTCATGCTATATCCATGGCTTCTGTAAATATCTAGATGAATTAACAAGCGAGAAATATTCTAACTTTTACTCTGGTAACACAAAGCATGTCTTCAAAACTGGAAAGCTGTGAGCAACTGTGATCGGCATGGTTCTATGATGAAAATTCACCCTGTCTCTCTTCTTCAAACAGATAACACTGCAGGGGTATATGCGCGACGTGGAGGGTTCAGTCGACAGAAGCAGGACTTCTACCTCCTGCCCATTGTGATCAGTGATGGTGGCATCCCACCCATGAGTAGCACCAATACCCTCACAATCAAAGTCTGTGGGTGTGACGTGAATGGGGCACTGCTGTCCTGTAATGCTGAGGCCTACATCCTGAATGCTGGCCTGAGTACTGGTGCCCTTATAGCCATCCTTGCCTGCATTGTCATTCTTCTGGGTAAGAATTCCCCTGCTATATGGTGCAATCAGTGTAGATCCTTCAAATGATGTATCCAGTACAGGATGGCTATAAAGACTGTATTGTGTTCATCCACAGAGTTTAAAACAAACTCCAAGGTGTGATGACTCTCGTGAATTCTATTGCATAATAGGTAGAACATGGGAATGGACACATTTTGCAGGAAGTCTAAGGAAGGCCATGATGAGCATTTTAGCTTGTGTCACAGGACTGTAGGGCAGATTGCATCTCTAAAATGGAGGGACATGGGAGACAGTTATCATAGCTAAAGAATTTAGGCAGAAACCTGTTGTCTGAGGGAGGCTTTCTCTAAATAAACAAACAAGCAAATAAATAAGTAATAAAAATGGATGGAGAAAGACTTGGAACAATGGAGCAGAAAGAATAATTACTGCTATGATGGACTGATGAAAGAGGAAGAGAAAACTCAGCCTATAGAAGCTGAGCTCCGACCTTCTAATTATCTGCAATATCTATCTGCATGCTACAGCTTCTGGTGATGACTTTGAGTTTCTCCTGTAGTTGCTGGTAGCCCTCATCAGCTGCTCATGCCCTAATATTTCAGAACCAATAAGTATTATGATGATCCAAAAAGTTGGACATCATTTTATTTGCTTTCCATTGAATGAATTAATAAGACCACTTCCATAGGAAATTGGAAGGGAAGCTGGTTAGTTCAGTAGTTACTGAGTGTTGTCTGGGACTCAGATCCTTATGGAAAACCCTGAGAGATAGAAAAAGATGTGCTCAAAGTCTCTATGTAGGATGAATTCATAGCTTCTCAAGGAAATAATTCACAATCAAATAGAGGCACACAGTAGATTTTATGATTGGTACATGAAGTATAGACGTAAGTTAGAAAAGGCCTATCATTGCCCAAGAACTCCCGACACATATTCCTCGAGAATGTGCATAAATTCTGTAAGCAGAGTTTTATAGCTAAGGGAAAAGGCTGGATTGTATGAGTGCTCCAGACAAGATTAAAGGCTTTCTTGGGAATTAAAACTGGGCTGAAATAGATGCATAAGTGAAAATACAGTAATAAATGCTATGATGTCATGGTGCAGAAGTCAATAGATCTATCTTATGTCTGTTACGGGGTACCAAGAAATGTTCCCTCAATGAATGACAAAAACGAAAACAAACACAAATAAACAGCAGCAGCAACAACAAAAAAAAACCCACTAAACTAAACAAACAAACAAATGTGAAAAGGAGTGTTTCAGGTTAATGACTATGCTACAGATAAGTCATGGGGCTCTGGCGACATTATGAAATCTGTGTGACGTGCAGTTTCTCATCCTCGAATCTCAGAACTATGTGAACTCAAAGAAGCCCTCAATCCACTTGCCAAATGCTTCTGCAAACCTTGTTTTCATTCCTGCTGAATGTGTGGGAGAGTCTTCCAACAAAAGATTGT
Source organism: Ondatra zibethicus (assembly GCA_004026605.1). NCBI lineage: Eukaryota > Metazoa > Chordata > Mammalia > Rodentia > Cricetidae > Ondatra > Ondatra zibethicus. The sequence goes on from PVIU01014668.1 coordinate 11,769, forward strand.
TGGAACTTCCTGATAAGAGTGGGGAGGACACAGAATCGATAAAGAATTAAGAAGTGTCTAGAGCTCTGTATAAATGATTGCTTGCTCTCACAAGTAAGTGCCTGCCCGAAGCCTAATGGAATTCCTTTCTTTCCCAGAAATGACAGGATGGCTTCACCTGTGCTTTTAAATGACACTGGTTTTATGTTCAAATAGGTAGTATATTTTTCTTTCTTAGAGTTTTTATAGCTGTCCCCTTCCTCACCTTTTAGGATAAGGTTTACTCTGTAGAATAGAGTAGAACCTTTGGACAGGAGGCTTTTTCTCTTTTTTAATCTCAGAAAGTTTAAATTCTGAGTTCTCTGAATGTTCTAATCCTAATATGGGGGAAACCAGCTATACTCATTTGCATGAAGAAAAATGTACACATTTTCATGAAGAAAAATGAAGCAATAATCCTCACTGATTCTTCAGAGGACAGTCAAATAGCATTGGGACTAATCTGTAAAACATTCAAGATGATTCCAACATGCCAGGTCACAGGGCATGATACGCTCAGGGCAGGTGGTGCATATAGATACAGGTCAGTTTGGAGCTCTGGGTGAGTTCTGGAAATGTAATAGTTTTCTCACCATTCCAGGTTCTGAAGCACAGCCCCTCTGGGAAGAGTAACCAAGGAGGCTGGGCTTAATCTTTGCTAACTTTCTTTCTCTTTTCCTGCAGTCATTGTTGTATTATTTGTGACTCTGAGGAGGCAAAAGAAAGAACCACTCATTGTGTTTGAGGAAGAGGATGTCCGTGAGAACATCATAACTTATGATGATGAAGGGGGTGGTGAGGAAGACACAGAAGCCTTCGACATTGCCACCCTGCAGAATCCTGATGGTATCAATGGATTTATTCCTCGCAAAGACATCAAACCTGAGTATCAGTATATGCCTAGACCTGGGTTGCGACCGGCACCTAACAGTGTGGATGTAGATGACTTCATCAACACAAGAATACAGGAGGCAGATAATGACCCCACAGCCCCTCCCTATGACTCCATCCAAATCTACGGTTATGAGGGCAGGGGTTCTGTGGCAGGGTCCCTGAGCTCCTTAGAGTCTGCCACTACAGATTCAGACCTGGACTACGACTATCTACAGAACTGGGGACCCCGCTTTAAGAAACTAGCAGACTTGTATGGCTCCAAAGACATTTTTGATGACGACTCTTAACAATAACGATACAAATTTGGCCTTAAGAACTGTGTCTGGCGTTCTCAAGAATCTAGAAGATGTGTAAACAGGTATTTTTTTAAAACAAGGAAAAGCTCATTTAAAACAAGCAGAGTTTTACAGAGAGGAAACATTTAATAAAACTGCGAGGACATCAAAAGTGGTAAATACTGTGAAGTACCTTTTTCCACTAAAAAAGCAAATATTGAAGTTGTTTATCAGCTTCATTAGAGAAAAACCACTTGGCACACACAATATTTAAATGAAGGAAAAGTCTACGGTGAACTTACAACGAAGGGAAATCGTCTATGTGTTCTGAACATCTAAGTCTCTCTTATTTTTTTTTTAATTTGTCAAAGAAGCTTCCACAAAATTAGAAAGGACAACAGTTCTGAGCTGTAATTTCGCCTTAAACTATGGACACTCTATCTGTAGTGCATTTTTAAACTTGAAATATATAATATCCAGCCAGCTTAAACCCATACAATGTATGTACAATACAATGTACAATTATGTCTCTTGAGCATCAATCTTGTTACTGCTGATTCTTGTAAATCTTTTTGCTTCTACTTTCATCCTAAACTAATACGTGCCAGATATAACTGTCTTGTTTCAGTGAGGAGCACCCTATTTCTATGTCATTTTTAATGTATCTATTTGTACAATTTTAAAGTTCTTATTTTAGTATACATACAAATATCAGTATTCTGACATGTACGGAAATGTTACAGCATCACACTTATATTTTATGAACATTGTACTGTTGCTTTAATATGAGCTTCAATATAAGAAGCAACCTTTGAAATAAAAAAAGATTCTTTTTTAATTCTGGGTTTGATTCTTAACATTGAAAAAAGGGGTTTCTAATGATCCGTTTATATTTCTAATTTAATTGTGATCTTTTAATAACCCTATTTATGAGCTGTTATAGTCTGCTGCTTTGTTTATTTAAATCAAATATGTTTGAGTTTTTTAAGATTCTGTAACTTCATGTAAATTATTTTTTGTACATTCTGGTTTTACATCCTGGCTTTTCCTCAAGTATAACTTCTAAAGAAGGACATTAGGGATCTAGACTAGCTTATGATTAGCCTATGATTTTACAAAATGTTATATAATATGCATTTAACCTGTGAACTCATAGTTATGAGAGACACATTTAGGAGGATTGTCAGACCTCTTGATGTTCTAGATATAGACTTGATACCCTACTTTGAGCATTGTAGAGTTGGAAGAGTGAATAGTCAAAACCGACACTACTCTGGTTTCCTTTATGTAAATTTTATTAGGATAAAGTAAGATGACTGGCAGTTGAAAGTGCTCATTTTTCCTCCTGTAATTTTATTTTGTCTTAAGATAATCTGAAATTTCAAGTCTTCATGAGTGAAAGGGCAATTTCCTTAGAGACCTTTATTTTAGAAGATGCTTTGGGCCATGTGCTCACAATGAGATCAGGGACCATGTTGAACAATGAAGGGTGATGCCATTTGTTCTGTGCTTATGACACAGCCATCTGCAGTCACCTGGTTTCCTGGGGATTGGAACTTCTGTGAAGGACTTTTCACTTGTACAGTGGACCAAAGGTCCAGACAAAGCAATACTTGGGGAGACAACACATAGAATCACACTGCAAACAATTCTCCTTTTTGTGAAACACAGGGCACACTCTTTTTTTCTTGGATTGTGGACAATTTTGATTATCTTTTTTAAAATTTACTCTGATTATTTCATGACTCCTTGTTATATACTATTTTTTATGACTCAGTCAAAATACATAGAAAAGTGATTTTTCTGATGTCCTTACTCCTTGTTTACTTTGCATCGAAATCAAACCAGTTGAATATAATTCAATGGGATAAACTCACTGGACACTGCCACCTTGAAATCTTTTATCCCAGAAAGAAATGTGTATTCTCAGTACTTGTGTAATTGCTGGTTGTGTTCATTTTTCTAGATAGACTTTGTAATCCAAAGAATATTTTGCTAGGTTTCTGAAGATCTCCAATTGAATTTGAAATGACTGAACAACTCAGAAGGAAAACGAAAATCACTTACTCAGCTGCAAGTCACTCCATACCCACAATGATCAGTTTTACGTATTCAGGAATGTAGTCAGAGCAGAGATGACAACTACATTTTCACATTTTTATGTCAAAGTTTTTTTTTTCAGGATTGTCTACTTTTCAATAGATTAAAAAAAACTTGCTTTTCTTTTTCTTTCCCCTTTTTCTTTTCTTTTTTGCTTTAAGGCTCTTAATGTTGTAGAACCCTCTTAGAAGCTTGGAAATAAAATGTCTTTCCCAACTCATGGAATCCTTTATCATTTGGAATACGTTACCTTGAAAGCAATCTTATCTGAAGCGGCCCTTCCTTATTTGCATATAAAGCAATTACAGATTTATGAGATTGGCACACACATACATGGAAAGGAATGCTGCTCTGTTCTACCTGTCCTTGCATAATGGGTATGGTATTGTTTATGTCCATCATTCATTCATTCATTCATTCATTCATTCATTCATCAATTTACTGATGCATTCATTCACCAAAATCTAATTTTGGATGCCCTGCAGTAGCTGCTTCAAGCTGCAAAATAACCCTTGCTACCATCTTTTACATTGTTTATTCTTGCCAATTATAGTCCAAAGTACCTTTTTATTGTCTTCTATTTGCCTGTTTAATGCTTTGATCACCCACACTGAAGACAACTCATTGCTGAGAGATGCAATGTGTAATGGGATGTACAGTAAGAGAAAGATAATCTGTCTGATAAGACAGAGTGTAGGCTCATTATAGCAGTTATGGGCAGAGATCCTCAGGATGATGTGGAAATATGAAAGCAGATTATCTACATTTATTGGGGAATATCCTAATGATATTGATTCATAATGCCCAGTGCATACAGCTCTCTAAGTCAGGTGGAATCTGGTATAGAGTGTTTGAAATTGCTCTTGGGTCTTTTTGTTAGACACTTCCCTACTTTATTAGTATTTGTACAGTTCAGTCAAAAGAGACATAGAGCAATTGGGCTGCTGAAGAAACAGTGCCACATGTTATGGGGCAAGCAGTTCAGGAGAGATGAGAAGTATATATGTTCTGAAACAGGACTTATATCTTTAGGAAGATCAAAATAATGGACAATGGGATTGTAGAATTCTGTTCATCACAAATGGAGGAGAGGAAAGAGCCTCTTCTACTCAAACACTGCTAGGAAAATCTGTGCTACTGTTGGCTGTGGCTTGTAAAACTTACTTTTCACTCTTGTTTTGTCTTGACAGAGAAATTACAGTGTCATTTTGTGGAAATAACTCTGATCACTGGGCTCCATAACTTCAATGCTCTTTTTGTTTTCCCAAAAATTTTAGATGGATTTTGGTTCCTTTGCTTTATTGTTTTATGAGCCTGAGACTCTGTAAGTCTCTTCACTTTTGTCTTAGTACATCATTTTGTCAATGATTGGTGAAGCAACCACAATGGCTACTTTTTAGTTCTCATATTGATAAAATGTGCTCCTCTTTACATGGTCCATTAATGGGCAGTTTCCTGAGCATCAGTTGTCAATCATTGAGTTTACTTTCCTTAAAGCCTTCATTCCTTGGGCTGTCTGACCATCTATGTGAATATATGAAGAAGGCAGAGTTCTTGCTTTCTTGTTATGAAAGAAAAATAAACATTTGCTATGGATGAGAGCACACCATTATGAGTTGAAAATCCCTTTTCTGAAAAATTTGGTCTACTCTGAGTTAGATACTTGAGACTGTTATGAAAAATAAAAGGATATTGGGGAAAGAAGTTGATTTAAATTTAGGGAGTCGTTTGAATTACAGATGTATTGAGAGCTAGGTTAGTAACAGGCAGGAACTTAAATGCACAAGTGTGTAGCACTAGCTGGAGAAGCAGGGAGTGTACAAAGCTTGAGCAAATATTAAGTGGGCACTCAAACTCAGCATTTTCTTCTAATTGGATTTCATAGTCTCTCCCAACTTTAGAAGAACATTTCAATTAGGACAGGGTCCTCTTGTTTTCAAGAGCAATGCAGAGTTCACTTTTATTAGGATAGTTAATACATATAAAATTGACTTTGTGTATAAAAGACTTTGAAAACTAGAGAGGGAATATGACTTAGTGTGTTGATATTTCCTTACATTGTAGAAACTTTTGATTTCTCCTATTCTATAGGAGTCATGTACTAACATGTAAACATATACCTTCTTTCTGTAGAACCTGAAAGTGTGTGCTAAAATGAGGGAAATTGCAGTTTAAAGGCTAAATATCTCCCCCAAAAGAATAACAGAATTGATGTAAAGTTTACATAGGAAAGGTTCTCAGCTCTCTCACATTAAACAGGAGTCCCATCCTCTAACTTTAGGCTGAAAAAGTCACTGGAAATGGATGTTCCTAGGGATTGGTAGGTTAACTAATACATTGAGGATGAGAACGTGGAAGGAGATAGAGACTTCCTCTCATTCATTTACTTTGTTTGTTATGTGTAGTTTAAGAATATACTGGCATTAAACCTCAGAGGACTCAGCTGTCTCCTAGGTCCAAAGTTGCTTAGGAGGCAGAATTGGGATTTGTATTACTAGAAATTCTATCTGTAAATTTTAAAAATCAAATAGAAAGCAGAGCAGTTAGACAGCCTATAGGTGTTCATATTGGGTTTCATAGAGAAGTCTGAAGGTTCACATTTTTATGGAATTAAATTGTATGAAAGCAAAGAAATTTCCTCACCTGAGGTTCTGCAAGTTTTTGGTGGGGGAGAGAACACTTGCAGTCCGCATTCTTAAGTGGAGTCTTCGTCTCCTATGGCTGAAGAATTATTCCATTATTTGTAATAACCTTCAGAAAGTTAACCTTCAGAAGGTCAACCCTGGGATTTCTCTCACTGGTTCAGAGGCAAAACACATTAAGTTTCAGGATTCACAGAGTTTAATTCTTTAGCAAAAGTTTAAATACAGTCTATCCCATAGCAGATGTGACTGCCTTTCTATCCTATCTATAAAAAACACCTCAACATGTTATAGTTTGGTGACTTCAGGTGCGTATCTTGACCTGTCTGAACTTCATTTCTCCAAATGTATGATATAAATAACAGTATCTAATTTGCCAGGAGTGGTAAAAATAAAATTAGCAAACTCATGTGTATCGATCCACTAAGAATTCCCAGGATTCACTAGAAGGTAGCAGTTGTCTTATGAATGCCTTTATTATTTTCTCACCTCAGGCTCTCAAACAATGCAAGGGAAGATTCACTCCTCGGGCATTTAGTTTCCCCCTCTCTTTATAAATCAATTCGTTCCCACTTTTTCTTGCTCCTGAATCTAAACAGGTAACAGCTGTCTGTCTTGATACAATAATAGATTGGTTTAGACAGATAATTGACTGACAGTGCTTCTACACCAAAAGATAAGAACAAAGCAACAACATAATTACTTTAAGTGGATACATAAAATTTTGTGTAAACTAAGCAGCATAATACTGTAAAAGAAAGATATAAAATAGTTATCAAGTATTTTTTCAGACTATAGATTCACATGTCTAAGAAATATATATATATATATGTGTATACATACATCTACGTGTGTGTCTGTACGTTTGTGTGTCTGTGTATGGGCATTGATGATATCCTTTCTGTGAAGAAACACTAAAAAAATTTGGAGAGGAGGTATTTATTTTGCTCAGTTTCAGAGGTCATTTTATGGCAGGGAGGATGTGGTATAACAAAATAATTCATGTCACGGCAGTAAGAAAGCATAGCAAGAGCCACAACAAGAAAGGATCAGGGAAAGGTAAAGTCCCAAGGATGCATGCCTAGCAATCTACTTCCTTCAATGCTCTACATGACATAGTCTCACCACCTCCCAGTAGGATACTATATGTCTATATTTGCCAGTATATGTATCCATCCAGGAAGTCAGAGCCCTCATGTTAGAATGTATAAGAAAATACATACACAGACACATGAATTGGTGGGTTTTTCTAACCCTTCATGCAGATTTTAATCCACTGAAATTGACAATCACAATTACTCGGGGCAATTGGATGAGAACTATGTATCAACTGATATTTGAAATTTGATTGCACTTGTCAAGAATTGCACACAGTTTGACAACTCCAACCTAAGTAATTTCATGTTTGATATATTTTTGCCTCATTGTTCAAGTAATGGTGCTGGCTTTTATTAGACACATAACTCTTCTCTAAAAATATTTAGATTTTAAGACATACAATTAAAATCCTATTTTCATTACAAGTCTAATGAGTTTAACTACAATACTTCTATCATTTCTGCACTCGGAAATTTCTAATTATTGCATGCTTTGTCAACATTGTCCCCCTTCGCCTTACTACAAAGCAGTAACTCAGAAAAAGAAGCATGGCTATGTTTTAAACTATGACTAGCAAACCGTTTTTTCTCATGATTTAGTAAACAGATGGTCAGTTTGATAATACCATCTAAGGACATATTTAAGGGTTGCAGTAACTGCTAATGTGCTCTTATGGAATGCCATTTAACTTTTATTTAAATTTAAGTTTTTAGATTATTAGCACAGAATAGATATTAAGCAAATATTAGAGACAGGAACTCAGAGATGGGAAGATTAAGGGGAATAGGAAGTAAGTTAGTTACTTCAAATACTGTATAGAACAGCATTCAAAGCCACCAGAATGGCACACATCTTGGTTTGTATAGGTGCTTGTTTATTTTTTTCTAGCACTAACATTTTATTAGTACCATAATGGCCTCATGGAATTCTGTGATACAGAACTGAAGAGTACATGCAGAGTGAAACAGTACTCACTGTACTAAATAGATCTGTGAAATCTGAAGGATTCACAAACCCTTGGCTGTTCACAATTTTTGTGAGTCTCCTTATATCTACATGTACACTAGGGTGTTATTATCTGTTTGTGGAATGCTTTCAAGAATTTAAAGAACATTGATCTAGAATAGAAAATGAAACCAAATGTGCAACTCACTGCATAAATGAATGACTGCATTGCTTCATTATTATATGGGAGTTCTGCTGCTCTAAACCAGATCTATCTAGTATTGGAAAAGGGTTAGAAGAAAGTCTCAGATGTAAAGATGAAGTGAGGGGCCTTTGGCACGAAGACTCTGATCCAATAACCATAAGGAAGGAAGGTGGAGCCTGTAATGTGTTGGGAAGGATGGTCACTCCAAGAGTTCTCTTGGCTCAGCACTACTCTCTAATCCCATAGTCTAGAAATCTATCTCCAAGAAAGAGTAAACTATGGGGAATCCCCATCCTGAGCTCCAGTGGTTTTTAAGTCTGAAATGTGTCTGTGGTATCACTGACTGTTGGAAAGAAGCAGTAGTAAGTGACATTTTAAACAGAAAGCTATAGTCCCCTTATATTAGTAAGAATAAGCGGAGATTTTACAGAGCTCTCCTTCAATGTGCCAGCCACATCTCCCTTTACAAGTTCTTTCACTGTCCCCTGGACCATGCCAGAGTTGTCTTGTAGATGGAAGCTTCTGTCCTGCCTGGTCCCACAGCCATTCAGTCCCCAAAAAACACACAGAGGCTTATATTAGTTATAAACTGTTTGGACTATTGCTCAGACTTATCACTAACTAGCTCTTACAACTTAAATTAACCCATAATTCTTATTTATGGTTAGTCATATGGCTTGTTACTTTTTCTCAGTAAGCCATTCTCATCTTTTTCCTCTGGGTTTGTCTGGTGACTGACTCTCTACCTTTCCTCTTCCAAGCATTCTTTAGTCTGGTCTCTCTGTATATACTTCCTGCCCAGCTACTGGCCAATCCGAATTTTATTAAACCAATACAAGTGACAAAACTTTACAGTGTACAAGAGCATTATCCCACAGCATTTCCCCTTTTTTCTTAAAAAAAAAACAACCCATGAATCTAATCTTCTATGTTTACCTTTTTTCCTGACCATTATCCATAACAACTTGTACCACACTCTAAACAAAGACAAACATCCATGATCCATTTTGGGGGAATGTGAATATAGTTTTCTAGACTACTTCCTGCTTGTTGGGGGCACTGAAAATCCTATGGGGACACAAAGAAAATTTAGTATAATCATCATTTCCTAACTGGAGTATTCTGTGAGGTTTGATCATCTCAGCAAAAATACCTGAAGCTGTTTTGGATGCAGAACTCAGAAAATGCAACAGAGGTGCTCTGAAATATTGGACCATCTGGGGCATCCCTTCCCACTGGAGATTTTTCAGGGGGTCTTCCTTGATCAAACCTTAATTTTCTTAACCAAGAATGATTTCACAGCCTCGCATTTCCTAAGGAAACAAAAGCAAACCTCTTCTCTATAGTAACATACTTTTTGACTTAAATTTTGAAGTCAAGGCATTTTCAAAATATATAGGTTAGATTAATCCAGCAGAATTTATATTCAAATGTCTTTTAGAAGGTGTTGCTCCTTCCTCAGCATTCATACAATTCAAAGATGACACAATAGCATACAGCATCCAGATTCTCTGTGTATTTTCTATCTTTATGTGGCTTTTTAAAAACGATATTTCTTTTATTTTTATTTTTTGGTTTTTTTTGAGGCAAGATTTCTCTGTGTATCTTTGGTTATCTAGGATATTACTCTGTAGACCAGGCTAGCCTCAATGTCACAGAGAGCCACCATGCCTAGCCACTGTATTCCTTTTTTTTAAAGGACTTTATCTATTCCTTTTCCTTTTCTCTTCCAAATCAACACATATTTTTAAACACACTGTAAACCTTTTAGAGGCTTTTTATTCCCCTATTGGAATTTGTCTTTATTCTATATATCTATATTTTTTCTTAACACATGAGTCTTTTTTTTTTGTTCAAATATCTGTATTTGTAGTGATCAGTCTGTATATCTATACAATTACTGTGGAGTTGGTCTGACGATACCTTATCTCTACCAATTCAAGTCTTTTTTTATTTTTTTTTATTTTTCCATTCAAAAATTGACACTTCCTCCCCTTCTCCCATTCCCCTCCTGCTCCCCCACTAACCCTCCTCCCTCCCCTTCCATCCTTAAGAGAGGGCAGGATACCCTGCCCTGTGGGAAGTCCAAGGCCCTCCCCCTCCATCCCAGCATAGGAAGATGTGTGTCCATGTAAACTAGGGTCAAAAAAAGCCATGACATGCAGAAGAGAGAGGTCCCAGTGCCATTTCCAATGGCTTCTCAGCCCATCCCCATTGGCAGCCACATTTAGAGAGTCTGGTTTTATCACATGTTCATTCAGTCTTGGTCCAGCTGGATTTGGTGAGCTCCCATTAGATCAGGCACATTGTCTCAGTGGGTGGACCAACCCCTTGCAGTCCTGACTTTCTTGCTTATCTTCTACCCCCTTCTGCTCTTCAACTGGACCTTGGGAGCTCAGTCCACTATCTGGTGTGGGTGTGGTTCTCTGTCTCTATCTCCATCCATTGGATGAAATTTCTATGGTGATATTCAAGATATTCATCAGTGTGACTATGGGACAAGGCCAGTTCAGGCACCCTCTCCTCTGCTGCCCAAGGACCTAGCTGGGGACATCCCCATGGACACCTGGGATCCCCTCTAGAGCCAAGATTCCTGCCAACCCTAAAATGGCTCCCTTAATGTAGATATCTTCTTCCCTGCTCCAACATCTGTGCCTCCTCTATCTCCACCCTCCCACTCCCCCAGGCTCTCTCCAGTCCTTCCCTTCTCCCTTCTCCTTCCCCCTCTCCCCCTCCCCCAACCCCACTTCCATCCCCACTTTTACCCCTACCCCCGTGCTCCCAACTTTTGCTGGGTGATTTTGTTTGCTTCCGATTTCCAGAAGGATCTATATAAACACATGAGTCTCTAATTTGCTAAGCAGCATGGTTAGAATTAAAGCTACTACGGCTTCAGCGACTGGCTCAATCTCATTCCTTAGCTTCCTGAAAGTCATACTTATTGACACAATTGTGTGGAGTTTCTAGGGCCATGCCACTACCAAGAAGCATGCTACTGGGTGCTTGCAAACACCATTTAAGTGCTTGGTAGCAGGGCCTCTTAAGAGAGATATGACATTTTTGTTACTAATGCTGAGTCAGGAAGCCTCTCTTACAGGATCTGCGCCTCTGTTTGCTTCTAGCACACAGAGCCCAACTGAGAAAATGTTGTTACCAAGAAGCCATGCTTAACTCTGTTCTTTTCTGTCTAGAATCCCTACCCAAGGTCTCTCAGGTTTTATGTGGAATTAGTTGCCAAGCATTGGGTGCCATTTGTAGATGGAAGTTCCTGTCCCACCTATTCCCACAGCTGTTCAGTCCCAAAACAACACACAGAGGCTTATATTAATTATAAACTGTTTGGCCTATTGTTCAGGCTTATCACTAACTAGCTCTTGGCTCTTAAATTAATCCATAATTTATATCTGTGTTTAGCCATATGGTTTGATACCTTTTCTCATTAAGCTAGTCTCATCTTACTTCCTCTGCATCTGGCTAAAGACTGTTTCTCTGCCTTTCTTCTTATCAGAATTCTCTTAGTCTGGTAGCCCCACCTATACTTCCTGCCTGACTACTGACCAATCATTATTTTATTAAACCAATACAAGCTACAAATCTTTACAATATACAAGAGCATTATCTACCACATTTTTACCACTTTTCTGCCTCTCGATCTTCCTATTGTTAGTATTTTTTCACCATCATTCTTTTGTAGACACATTGCAAGATGATTGAAATCAGGGGCAAAGATATTGTTTTCAAAATGTATCTCAGGGCCTCGAATATTGTAACTGCTCATAATTAATACTTGGTGGTGTGGACATGTTGGTAAAGGTTTAAAGGTTTTGTAGCTTCTTCTGATTGGTTAAGTCAAAAAATGGCACTATGTGCCTAGCCATTATAAAACACTGTTTTCACAAAGGAGAAATATATAATAAAATTAACAGTTAAAATCTTCAGCAACAAATGTGTCCAGAAAGAATCCAATATTGTTATTTTCCTCTATATTTATAAAAGTTTCTACCCACAGACATAATAGCACATTTTCCTTCAAAGTGCATTTGTTTAGGTACAAACGATCTCAAGATGTATAGATCAAGTAAATATTGTGCCTGTTACTTTATCATAATATGGGAAAGATAATCCTGATGAATTCAAGTCGGTGGGTCCTTAGAATTTGGACAAACTTAGACTGCTGGACAAGGATGTATTAGTTACCTTCTTAGTACTGTGGTAAAATACTTGACAGAAACAACTTAATGGAGGAATTACTCATTTTGACTTAAAATTTCAAGGGTTCTGTCCCTAGGTTGCCTAATCTGTGTTCCTGAAAAGATGACCATGGCTGCAGGAGTCTGCAGCAGGGAATGATCATCAACAAAGCAGAGATAGTGTCTTAAAGAGGACAGGTATAATTTGCTCATGATAACACCGTTCCAGTGATTTTCTTTCTCAAGTTAGGCACCACTTGCAAAAATTCTCAGAACCTTCCATAAGGACATCACCAATTGGGCCCAAGTCCTTAAAGCAGGAGCTTCTGGAAGACATTCCATATTTAAGCTGTAACAGTCTGTTGCTGTGGGAGGGAGCTACGATTCTGAAAGGCAAGCAAAGTTGAGTCAGGAGAATGAAGGAATGGATGGGATCTAGGAATAAAGTTCAGATGTTCTACTGTAGACTCACTGTCAGTTTTAGAAATCTTCAACCGTGAAGGGATCTCTCAGTCTTGGAGACAGTTCCTCACAGTAGGGATGTTTTTGTAAGTTTCTCATGTCCAGAAGCAGGCATGCCTTCCTCTTCCTATCCATTTTTGAGCTCCTTGAATGTCACCTTCTTAAAAAGACTTTTGTTGATCATGTCTATTAAGTATCAGAGTTTCTCTCTGAGAGTCTTTCAATAATTTTGCATTTTCTTTAATTATTATTAACTCAGACTGATAGTATAATTTTTATTTATATATTTGCTTGAATGCATGCACATATATAGCACACACACACACACACACACAAACACACACACACACACACATCATACCACCTCACAGCATACTTAATATTTCACTGGAAGAGCAGCTTGCTTTGTACTTCTCTATACTAAAATGCAAGAATGCAAAACCATACATGGTACTTATTGTCATCTTAATAAATAAGCATGTAAAAAGTGAATGAATAATAATAAACATTACCAAAATCTGACTCTTAAGCTTTGGTTGCATGATTTGAGTGTTTTCAGATAACTTTGTATTTTAACTCTCTTAATACTAATTAATTAATACATTAATACCAAATGTGGATCAAGAAAGAACACTTGAGTTGAATTCCATTCTAGAGAATCTCTAGGAAAGCAGACTGATCAACTTGTGTTAATCCCTTCCTAGGATTTCTGTTCCGGCTTTTCCAGTGTCCAAAGAGCAGTTACCAGAAATCGAGATAGTTCCTGTGCTGCACAAATGTCTGTAAATGAAGAGAAAGTATATATATGACATGGCAAAGAGTTCTCACATACAGATTTGATCAGGGTCCAAATATTTAAATGAAAGAAAATTTCACATGCCTATTCTAATGTTCCATAGCAATATTGACTTCCTCGCCATGAAGTTTCCTTTTGATCAATGTGATGTCGTACGGAATCCATAGGTTACACAAATAAAACTAAATCAGTGCTAGTTATTGTGATAAATATTGAACATCTGCTTTTACCTGTGATGTTGGATCATGTTCATGTGATTCACTATTAAATGGACAATTTATTTATGGCCTATTGTAATCTAAATACTGGATAATTTTTAAATTCTAAGTGCACTATTTTTAAATTGCTCATTGTTTTATGTAAAATTCATGATGTTACAGACTTTATAGATATTATTTCTTTGTGGTATTCCTGGTAAAGTAATTTTTAGCTTACTTTTACAATTTTTGCAATTATGTGTTTCCTTTGTATAGGGGTGGTACATGCATGTAAGGGCTCATTTGTGGAGGTCAAAAGACAACTTTTGGAAATCACATCTCTTCTACTGTGTGAATTCAAGGTGATTGAACTAAGGCCATCACATATTGTGGCAAGCACCCTTATCTTCTGAACTATCTTGCCAGCTCATGATTTTGGCTATTGAAAAATGGTCTCATGTATCTCAGACTAGCATTAGACTCACAATGTAGTAGAGGATTATTTTGAAACACTGATCTTTCTGCTTTTGCCTTCCAAGTGCTAAGATTGCATTTGTGTGCTACTATGCCCAATGAAGTTCTGAAGATATAAAAATATCCTAAGAGTACCTATTCCTGTTTATTTATCCACTAGAGACAGGTTGGACTAGGATAATTATTATGGGTGTTGCTAATGTCCATGGTCACCAGTTGTCTTATTTCTCCCTGAGATAGTCTCATGTTCTTAGTTTTAGAATAACTTTAAATAGTGCTACTTTAATTCCACAAACTGATCCATTACAGTGAATATATAATATGGCTATAACACTATATTGGTAGTCTTCTTGGTTTCTGATCACCCAAGTAAAGGAGAAAAGGGGGAGTGAAACTTTGCTCTCCTTAATCTTCTAAAAACTTTTCCATTCTTTATATCTTTAAAGTTAGTGGTGACTTAAAAACAGCCTTAAGCCTCTCTTCTGGAATCTATAAATATTAGAAATAAGAGGCAAATGTTGTGTTCACATTGTTCATGTACTTTCATATTCTCTATATTATTTTCAATATATGTACATACTGAATATTAAAAAATAATATTTTCTGCTCTTACTGAATGGTTCTCTAACCACATACTATGTAGAGGATTGCTGTATTACAAAATTTCCAAATATGTTTCACAAAAACTTTGAGCTTATGAGAAGCTGAATACTGGTGAGGGCACCAGGAAAATAACAGTAACAAAGTGGACCAAGTCCCTGCCTTCTGGAGAATTCAGCTCTAGAGGGACTGTCCAGATGGAAAATGAAGTACTAACAGAAGAATATAACTAAAACCTGCAATTACAGAGAACATAGCAGTGAGCCATTATAATTAGAATGGAAATCAGTCTGCTCCTTTCCGGTGTTATTCATAGCATTTAAATTAATATATATGTACACATTGCAGAGATTTTGCCTTTAATTATTCCCTTTGGATGGGTTCCAAGAATTGAGTCTGAGAAGAGGAACTGGGAATCAGCATACAAACCTCATTTTTGGGAATTTGAATACTTTTATTTCTTGAAAAAGAAAGTTTTTTTTTTTTCAAATTAGTCTTTGGTGGCAAAGCATCTGTCTTCCAGTGTCAGGGTGATGCCATACATTTGCTGTTTCTATTTTTGAAGTATAATAGTTTATTTATTGGACTTGCAGTGAAATGTCATGTTTCTCATTTTATTAATGTCCTGCAGTTGTCTTCAAACTGACACTACCTTTCATGTCCTCTGGCACCATTTGATTTTTTTTTAAATCTCAGGTTTAAGAGACTTACTTCCTTTATACTATTGTGAAGATGATGTATAATATTTGATGAAGGTGTCTTTTCTGTTTGAGAATAATTCTGTGCTTTTGATAACAGACACCAAAATACTATTCACAGAAATATTTGTGGAACATCTTTTTGATTCCTCTATTTTTTATATTAAATATATCAAATTAATATTTTGTACTATGACATGAGATGTCAGGTCTTCTCATTTGGTATTCCAACCAATGAATCTCACTTATTGAAAATATTCAGGGCAGGTCACACTGCCAAAGGAACTGATGAGTGCCTAGCACAATCATCAGAGAGGCTTCATTCAGCAACTAAGTGGAGCAATGTGGAAACCCATGGACAAACATTAAGTGGATCCTGGGGAATCCCATGGAAGTGGGAGAAGAAGAATTGTGGGATCCAGAGGGATCAAAGACACCAGGAGAACGCAGCCCACAGAAACGACTAAACAGAGCTCATATGGCTCCCAGAGACTGAAGCAATAATCATGGAACATGTATGGGTCTGAAATAGGGTCTATGCATCTATGTTATGGTTGTGTAGTTTAGTGTGCTTATGGGACTCCATGTTGTTAGTGGGATGGAGCTACGGCAGGGAGGAATGAACCACCGAGCTCAGCAAACTCATGTAGGAATTTACTAGGAAAGATCGGGGTTAAAGGGAAGGAAGTGGGAGGAAATGTGGCCAACCAAGAGGGGAGTGGGCAGTAAGGACAACATGGCAGGCTGAACTTAAATGAGGAGTTTTACTGGGGTAAGGGAAGGGAATGGGAAACGGAAGTGAGACAGGGGAATAGAAGAGAGAGAGAGAAAGACAGAGAGAAAAAAGAGAAGAAGCAGGAAATGTCCTGCCTGTGCCTTAAGAAGAACAGTGGGGAAAAGAGACCAGGTTTGGGCAGAGCTTACTTAAATAGGAAAGTTTGTGCATGCGTACAGAGCTGTATTCAGCTATGCGACACATGATGTAGGTCATACATCATCTCAGGGCCCCTGGGTTGGCTAGGTGTTTGCCCAAAAGCCAGTGGGCAGGGTCGGAGGAAGTCAGTATAATGCTGGAATCCCAGCACTCCTATAAGTGGGATGCCTCTGATTCTCTTGCCTGCTCTTGAGACCCTTTTATTCCTATTCAAACCTTGATTTGAGGGTTTGTGCCTATTCTTATTGTTATCCTGTATCAGGTTGATATTCCTGGTAGGTCTGCTCTTTTCTGAAGGAAATGGAGGAGCAGTGTATCTAGGGGAGAGGAGAGATTGGGGAGGACTGAGATGCATAGAGGGAGGGAAAACTGCAGTCAGGATATGTTGTGTAAGAGAAGAATACATTTAAAAGAAGAAATATTCAACAATTATTAATTTTAATTGTCATCATACACTTACAATCTAGAATCACCCAGGAAGAGAGCTTCAAGGAGGGATTGCTTAGATCAAGTTAGCTTATATCTGTTTAGCTCAGGTTAGCATAAGTCTGTGGGCTATTATTTTGATTGCCTTAAGTTATGTATTGATGACCCATCCTTTGTGGGTGGTGCCATTCCCTAGATTTGGGTTCTGAGTGAAAAAAAGGAGCTGAGTGGCAAGATTATTTGTATTCTTTTCTCTCTGCTTTTGATTAGGAAGGTGATTTGACTGGTATTTGAAGTTCCTACCATTTTGATTTTCCTTATATGATGAACCTGGTATCTGAGCTCAAAGATTTTCTCCACTAAGATGCTTTTTGTCAAGGCATTTTATCACAGGATAGGAAATGAAAGTAGAACATTAGCTTTAGCATTTATGTTTACAAAACTGACACCTAATGAGGGTGTCATCATTACCATAAACAAATCAGCCATGTAAATAGAGTTCGTCTTATAGATTATGTAGTCTGCCCTGTCAATATTTAATGTATAAGCCAACAAGGCAGACTACATAATCTATAAGATGAACTTTACTTACATGTCACATGGCTCGCTATTGCCTGTACTTCCAGCTCCAAGGGCTCTCTGGCTCTCTTTTTTGCTCCTGCAGGTATTTGAATACAAATTGTGAATATTCACATATACACATAAATATGAATCAAAACTAAAATACATCTTTAAATATATCAAAAAATGAAACATCGTTTCAACATATTCTTCTCTTGTACAATGCATACTGACTGCAGTTTTCCCTCCAACCAATCATCTCTGTCTTCCCTATCCCCTGGACTCACTGCTCCTCCATTTTTTCAACATTGTACACGAGCGCTAGAAACTGAACACTGGTTTTCTGGAAGCCCTGTAAGCACTCTAAACCATTAAGACATCTCTAAATTCCCAAGCTTCTTGGTTTTCAAAATGTTCACTAACTCCTCATTCCTAAAACCATCCCTCTTGATGATAACGCGTTGCTGCACAACAGTTTCCCCGGAATTTCAAACTTCCATCTGGGAGGAAAACTTGGTAACACGCAGAATGTTACAAGGGAGTTGAAACAACAGATGTTATGTGGGAAGGTGAAATAGTCAATCCCAAAGGGAAGCTCATTGACCTTGAGAAAATCAACAACACAATGAATTTGGAAAGTCACTGACCAGATTCACCAGGACCCTTCCTCCATTGTGTATGTAAACTCTAAGGGCTGCTGCTGGCTACTGCTGGACAGGCTAAACTGACAAGGAAAAAAGAAACAGAAACCAAGCTGCCTGAAAGAAGCTCAGGTCAACCTGAAAAGGACACTCTCTACCCTATTGAGCTGCATGCACTACAGGCTACCTCTTTCCTGAGTTGTCATCCATTCTAGGGTGGGCATTAGTGATATAACTGTTTTTAAGTCATTTCTTCTCCTGTAATTGCTTACCCATGTTTTTGTAAGCAACCCCAATAAATCCACTGGTCAGCCAAGTTGGACTATGCGGTATCTGTATATTTTTCTATCATAAGTTTCCTATGTGGGGTGAGTAAGCATTTATTAACAGCTCTTCAGGAATAGTGCCAAATAACACATGTATTAGAGATACATTTCTTTTTTGCAGTTTTAGTTTAAATTTTATTGGGATCAGAGAAAGTACTTTGTGTGATTTCAATTTTGTGAATCTTTGCAACTATTTTTAAGGATCAAAAATTGCTCTATGCTCACAAACCTTGCACAAGTGTGCAGGAATATGCTTACTTCATTGGTTGGATTTTCAATTAATGCCAATTTAACTAAATTAGAAGAATATATTCAAATATCTGTATTCTTACTTACCAATTTTCTCTTTAGTAATTTTTTAAATCAATTACCTTGAAAAATCTATTGAAATGTCTAATTCTAGATTTCTCTATTTTTTCTTTTATCTCTATTCATTTTTGCCTCACGTATTTGAAATGCTATTATTGGGTACATATTTTTAGGATAGTTACCTTGTCTTATCTCTGGTAATTGTCTATGCTCTCCAGTGTAATTTTCCTAATGTTAATGTCATCAGTTCTTTCTTAGTTTGTACTGCATACCAGCTTGCAAGGTTTTTCAATCTTTAACTTTTAAATTGTTCCCTTTACACTGCAATAGGCATGAGTATTGTTCTTTTTATGGCAATATGAAAAACTCACCATTCTAAATTCAGAGAGTTATGATTATTAATTCTCAATTTCTTTTGTCTTTGGTATTACTCTGTATATACTTAAAATGAAGATTCTGAAAGCTCTATTTGCATATGCATGTGTCTTTAATTTTAATAATTGAAAATTAAGTATGCATTAATCAATTACTTTTAGAAAAAGAATGAAAATCCTATTACAGTTCATATTGAAATATTTGCATTTAGGAAAGTTCATAAGGTATCTTATGTCATTATTATACTAAGAATGTAACTTGAAGTACATAGGAAAGCCTGCTACATACAGATGAAAAAGTGCCTCTCAGAGGCAAGCAATGCACAGAGAATCCTCTCTTATGATCCAACCAACTCAATGTTCTCCTCTTATAAAAATTTCTTCAGGTCATTCTTGCCAAAATCTAACTTTGGGCCAGCTTCTTCAGCATCACACCTCTCTCTGCCTTAGATGAGGTGAAAGTAGAACATTAAATGTTTTTCTACTCACTCACATTGCCCATTTATTGGGTCGAAGACTCTGAAAAGCTACTTGACATCAGGCTATGTCTACTTTCTGCAGGGCAAATATCCTAGCGGTCAGAAAAAAAAAACAATCTTCACAGCCTTTCTAAAATGGAAGAGACTGGAACAGAAATGCTAAGGAGAATCAGTGCCATTAGAATTTAACAAGTACCTAGACAAAATAGACCAAGGACCTAGGGGAAAACCAAAGAGTAATAGACTGCAGTGTGAACGTAATGGTAAGATGAGTCCTGGTTTCTGCCATACTCATAGATCAGTTTGTTTTTCAGCTAAGAATGGAGAAACTTCCTCCTGCCATGAATGTGAACAAATACAGAGATCACAGCTGGACAATGGGCAGGGAATGAGAGACCTTGGAGCACTCCATCCTACACGGGTGTTTCCATCAAGTCACTTCCAACAGCGCTTAGAGAGGCTGCAAAGAAGAGGCAGAAAGAGTGTAGGGTCAGAGGAAATGGGACACACCAAGGAAACAAGAACACTTTAAAACAGAGGATGCAGGCACAGATGAAACCACAGAGGCTGTGTGGCAGGATACACAGGGCCTGCGCAGGTCGGGGCCACTGTGACCAGAGCTCTGAGAAAGAAACAGACATATGCCCCTATCGCGAGCCCAGAAGCTGTCTCCAGTTAATAGCTGCCAGCAAAAGAAAATTCATTTTTCTCCAATGAAGTTTCACTGGGTATACAAACCACTCTTAAGGGCAGGCCACAAACCCAGCTGTAGATGGCCAACACAAGATCAATGCAATGCCCTTTTGGAGGTTCTTTGCATCATGTTTTTCGGGGATTATTTAAAAATTATAGGCCTTTTGTGTGTATATTATGTGGAATTTCTGTGTGTGAAACATGTAGTGTCTCTGAATCTATAAGAGTTTCTCGTGCTTTTTTCTTTGGGTCTTTGTCTTCTGTTTGGTTTGTTTGTTTTGTCATATTCTGGTCTGTTTGTTATTTTATATTGCTACTGTTTATTTTAGATGCTTGTTTTATTTTAATGTGTGAAGAGGGGAAGAGGGGATCTGGATAGATGGGGAAGTGCGAAGGATGTGGGAGGAACTGAGGGAGGGTCATCGGTAATAAGAATAAACTGAAGCAGCAATCATGGAACTACATGGGCCTGTGGAAGTCCTCTGAATATATGTTGTGGTTTTTTAGTCTGGAGTTTTTGTGGAACTCCTAACAGTGGGATTGGGAGTGTCTCTGACTCTTTTGCCTGCTGTTAATGTCCCTTTCTGCCTACTGGATTGCTTCCTCCAACCTTCTTATGAGGTTTGTGTTCAGTCTCATTGGACCTTGTTATGCGATATTCATTTGAGATCCCAAAGCCTGCTCTTTTCTGAAGGGAAACAAAGAGGACCAGATCTTGGGGAGAAGGGGTAGGGATGCTGGGAGGAGTAGAAGGAGGGGAAACTGTGTTTGGGATTTATTGTATGAGAAAAGAATAAATAAAAATTAATCTGTCTTCATGGGAAAAAGTATTGTACTTCATCTTCTGGTGGAACTGAAGGACAGGCAGTAAACAGTTTCTGAAGAAATTACTAAAAATCAGTCAACATATATGCACATATGAAGTTAGAATTAAAATTTTATACAACTATTAAATGGTAGCTATAAGTAGGGTAATTAAAAGAGATAGAATGGAAAGAAATTGTCATATTATAAATATCTATATTTGGAGGGATGTGACTAGCTAATCACAACAATATCGAGTGGAAGAAAATTTCAAGCAGGGGATGTAGTAAGAAAGAAAGCAATCAAAGTATGAATACCCTCATAAGAGCTGGTATATGCTAGCAGGAGATAGTGTAGGAATAGAATTTGAATTTGCCATTGGAACAGTTCCAATGAATCAGTAAGTCAGCAGTAGAGAAAGTGAATAACCACAGAAGTATAAATGCAGCCAGCAAGCAACAACACAGAAGTATCATGTGTATATCACCAGTAGTTGTAAAAAAATATGAGCATTGAACAGAGGTAGAATTTTGAATGATTTAAACAAAACTAAGTTAGAAAACAAATAAAACTAAGGTCATGATAGTAATTTTGACAATAATTCAGAGATAAAACACCTTAATGTTTTGATGGCAGGAGTGTAAATTGGTACAGTTGTTTAGAAATCAATTTGACAGTAGGTATCAAGAGTCAAATTGTTGCAAGCACCACAGTGCTGCTGCTATCTACCCAAAGATGTGATCCAATAGTGAAAGAATCCCAGCTTGTCCCCATTTTATAAGAGTGGCCAGTGATGTCTCAGATGAATTAAGGACCCAAGCACATGATGTGATGGAAGTTATTGTGGCATATCCTTACCATGGATTGGTATGCAGCTATTAAAAGGAATTAACCCAAAAGATTTGCTAACATAGTGACATAGTAAATGCTTCCAACATGTTTATAAATTGTGTGTGGGGGGTGCTTGCACATGTGCAGTCGAATTGTAGCTTACATTTGAACACTTATCTCATGTGTATGTTTGAATGGTCCTGGCTAGAGTGTTTATTTATCATCCATGTGGAAGAGTTCGTGTATTAGATACATAATATGCAGATTTGCACACTCATCTCTGTTGTTTATCATCTATGTATCTGTGTACCTACCATCTTTGCGTCTAGCTACCTACCTACTTATCTACCTACCAATAGTCTTTCTGATCATTATCCATTTATGTTAAGTTATAGAACATAATGTTTTGATAGATGTGTAAGTAAATATACATTACCTTCACACTTTTACAAACTCATAACTATTTTTGTTTCTATATAGCAATAACAGTCAAACTCTATTCTCTTAAATTTTGAAGATGTAAGTTTGATACTGGGGACTATCATGAAAGGAGCAAGAGAGAATTGACTCCACAAAGTTGTCTTTATGAACTCCATGTACACAGTGTGGCACACATATGCTCCTTGATAATAAAACAAAAAGTTAACGTTGAGCAGAAAAGGAGAATTAACCATAATTGTATTTTGAATATATACAAATCAGAACTACACTTTACTAAGAGATAATTCTAGAAAACTTGCACAAGACTTTTAATATGACATTAAAATTTTCCTTTATATTAAAACATAAAGTAACTATTTTTGATCACATTTATAGGCAGAAAAGAATAAAGGGGAAGATAATATTTTCCTCTCTATTCTGGCTACACAATAACTTTAGATTTTCCAAACATTTATCAATGTCCAATTATCAAGAAACAAATATTAAACCATTGGCGTCTATGTAAGTAATGAAGTTAAAAAATCATAAGAGTTAAATGTCAAGGGCTATAAAATAGACTTCTTTGGTAGTACTGTACTAACGGCAATTTCAAAGTTCATGTAAATGGGATGGTAGCTGAACTCCATTGTTTCTTATGACCTTGCTAATAGTAGTATCAAAACAAAGACATTCTCAGTGCAAAGGAAGACTGTAACATATGCTTTCAGAAGAAAATAAACTCTCCACAAGAAAGGGCATTTCAGTAAATGTTATATAGCCATTGGTTAACAGTGTTACTTATTATATGGTATTCTGTTAGAAAATAGGAATGCATAAATACTTTTACCAGATACAGGAAACTTTACGTTAGATAGAATACTAAAAACCCAAGTACTTATTTTCCTCAGTGTATCAAAGAATGTGCCAAACTAAACACATTTTATGAAAATACCACTTTATCTTGCATAGAGATTATAATATAAAAGTACTTACTGTTTATGTTCTTTTGAAGAATGTAATTGGTTAATGAGCTTTCATTTATCAGGAGGTATTGCTTATTTTTATTGTTACAAAGGAGAAAATTTGAAACCTAATTTCAAATTGGTTTTGCCTTTAAGGTCTGATCCTATAATGCTTAGTCACTTTGTCTTCTGATGATTTTGAGTCAGCAGCAACATAGTTATATTGTTGACCTGAATCTTAGAGATTTAATTCTCACATGCTCCTTAACACTGTGTGCCTACAAGTTTTATATTTAATTACTAAAATGATACTAATGGCTGAGAATGAGGACTTTGAGGAAAATATGTAATTGAGGGAGAAAGAAAAAAAATCAATTTATATAATAATTAGAAAACTGCTAAAAAATAAATTTAACAGGACTCTTACCTTAAAGAATTCTAGTTTTGTAGAGCAAGAAGTATAAGTATTTTCATATTCAAAATATCATCATCATCATCATAAATATAATAAAAAGACATAGAGGAGAAAAATGTCAAAAATAAACTAAATATTAACCATTAAATTACATAATAAATATTTTCAAATAAGTGAATTAGAATATTAGCAGATGACTCAAAACAGGATCAAAATTTCGATCATAAAGGAAATCTTTATATATTAGAAAAACATGCTTTATATCTTATGAAAAATTAAACGAGGGGTTAATATATTTGGATGCAAGATTTTTTAAACTACAAAATTACAAGAAGATATGAGAAAGCGATTTGTCACCTTGAATGAGGCAAAGAGTTTTTAACCTGCTCTATGAACAGAAAAATATTATCAATTGAACTACATCCATATTAAAAAATTCTCTTCAAAAGAAATTGTTCGGAGAGAGAAAGAAGAAGCCAACGATGAAGAGAAAATGCTTGTGGGTTCATTAATAATGAGTTCATCCTTAAAAATTCAAGGACTCATCAAAGTCACTGATTTAAATCTTGGCCCCCCTTTCTCTCCTTGCTCTCTATGGAGAAGTGAGAACTACTTGGTCCTATATAATACTCCACCATGACATACAAGGTTTCAACCATTTCTGAGAGCCTGCATCCCAACCCCAATCTCAAGGAATCTTAAAAGTCTGGTTTAAGCCTTAGTTTGTTTTGTTTTTCTCATCACACAACATTCCCAATGGCATGATAATTTCTGACTATGATTTTTGCTGCTTGTAAATATAACCCCTGGTAAATTCATTTTTCCCTTTAGTTGCTGTGTGACTTCCCTTCTCTAACTAAGCTACTACACTACTTGCTTCTGCCTGCTCTCTCACTGTTTATTTCAGTGTTGCATGATCTAGCGTTCATACTAGTCACCTTGATGTCACCAATGACTTTTCTACCATACCAATAGATCCTTTTTTGACTTACAGCATATCACAGAGCATAAAATAAGAGCCTTTCCTTCCATAAAGTCACCCTTCCTTTGACTAAAGCTCATTTATTTCTCTGAATCTTACCTCATTCTCTATCTTCATGTCCTTAGCTGGCTCGTTCAAAATTCTCTCTCAAGGTTCTAACCTGGGTCTAGCATATTGTTCTGGATTGTCTTTCTGGCAGTCCAGTCTAAATCATTATAATTTGCGTACATATTATTATCAAATTTGCCTCATCCTGAATGTCCTTTCTCAGCTTCAAACCCCATTGACTATCAGTTATGTATATAATGTATATGTTGTAGGCACCTTACGTACCATTACCCAATTCAGTCTCATTCATTCTTTTAAAAGATTTCTCAGGCTTACACTTCCACATTACTATTATTTATTTTTGAAGGAAGTCAAAACATGAATTAAGACAGGGCATTAACCTGAAAGCAGGAACTGATGTAGAGGCCACGGAGGGATGCTACTTATTAGCTTGCTCAACTTGCTTTCTTATAGAACTAAGACCTTCAACCCAGGGGTAGCACCCCTTACAATGGACTGGGCCTTTCCACATTAATCACTAATTAAGAAAATACTCTATAGGCTGGACGACAGCCTTATCTTATTGAGACATTTGTCAAGTCAAGGCTTTCTCATGTCAGATGACGGCTGACATAATAACAGCCAGCCCAACTGATCTCTTATAAAAATAATATACAAAACATCACTGTTGAGCCACAACCTTTCCTTTCTTGTTTATAAAGACAATATAAAAATTTACAAATTTAAGAAGTTCCACACTCTTAGAAATTCAAAAATTTTAATAAATGTGATCTGTTTCAAACTTTCTAAGGATGAGCCCAGCTAAGACTCCTAGCAATAGTAGATATGCAACCCAAATGGGCATCCTGTGATCAGATTGATGACTAACCCAATTATCATCAGAGAGCCTTCATCTGGTGACTATTGGAAACAGATGCAGAGACCCATAGCCAAGCTCGGGGAATCCTGCTGAAGAAAGTGAAGAGGGATTGTAGGAGCTAGAGTGGGTAAGGCTATCACAAGGGAATGAACAGAAATAATAAGCATGGCTCATAGGAATTCATGTAGTCAGAACCAACAGCCAGGGAGCCTACATGGGACCCATCTAGGCCCTCTCTCTAAATATGTGACCGATGTGTAGCTTGGTCTACTCCTGGAACTTCTAACATGGGGACAGAGGCTGTTCCTAACACTTCGGCTAACTCTTGGGAACCTATTCCTCATACTGAGTTGCCTTGCCTAGCATTAATACAAGGGGAGGTGCTTAGCCTTACTGCAATTTGATGTGCCACGCTTTGTTGAAACCCATGGGAGGACTGTCCTTTTCTGAACAGAAATAGAGAAGGATTGGATTGAGAGGGGTAAAGGGGAATTGGGAGGGGGGACTGGGAATAAAGGTGGGAGGGGCAACTGAAGTTGTTATATAAAATAAATAAATAAATAAATAAATAAATAAATAAATAAAAGAAAGAAAGAAAACAAAACGGTATCTACTATTTTTTAAAACTGAAAGTCTCCATAAAGATCCAAAATATTTCCCGAGCATTTAAACTCTCTCAACTCCTGTAAAATACATAAAAAAAGAAAATAAAAAGTAATAAATTAAGTACTTTCCTACTTAAATGGGAAAGTACCAGGGAACAGGCACAACCGAAACAAAGCACAACCAAACTCCAACAGTGTAAATAACTCAATAGACAATATCTGGGATTCACTTATGATCTTGTGGGCACCTCCAGGAGCCGTAGGTTTCATTCCTGCTCAGCTCTCTGCAGCACACACAGTTTGTCCTCTAAGCTCAGGCAGGTTCCATTCCATCACTGTTGCTCCTCCTTTGTGGTCATCCCATCGTACTGGTATTTCCAGGATCTGATGCAACTGGGCTGTACTTTCACCAATAGCCCCTCATGGACTGCCATCATGGTGCCGAGCCCCAACTTCTCTGCATGACCCCTTCAATTCTGGTCCTTCACCTGCTACTAAGGATGTACCTCCACCAATCACCTCTCCTGTGTGTGCACAGTGCCAACTTCAGCTGATCTCCATGACCCCTTCGTGTCTTCAAAACCAATACCGACTGGATGACTCTTACACTACCAATTTTGGCTGCCAGGATGAGGGACAACCTTGGCCACCTCTGAAATACAGCTTCTGTGTGGCTACTCTTGGGAAACGCTTCCCAGAAGATTTCACTTCAGTGATGCTGCTGGTCTCTTTTTAATCATCACTAATTTCACAGCTACAGCAAACCGGCATCAATTGCCCTTAGTAAAGCAAAGCTTTCACTTCAATGGTGCTAGTCTCTTTCTCGTCACAGCTGACTCTTTAGTCCCAGCTAACCAGAACCACAGAATCTTAATTTAAAATAACAAATATTTAATGGTCCTGGTAGTCTTTAAGTAACTCTCAATCCCTTTTGGGGCTTCACACTGCAGGCCTCCATCATCTGCATTTCTCTTCGCTCTCTTTTTCTTCTAAGCTCTCACTGAAGAGCTCATCAAGTTCTAACACTTTTTTGTACCAAAAGCTCCTAACTTCTTCCACAAACTTCCTCCCCCAAACAGGTCTGTTTCACTAATACTCCAGTAACCTGATAATAATTTGTCTTAATTAGGATTATCATTGATGTGATCAGAACAAAAAAAACTTGCGGAAGAGTTTATCCAGCTTATATTTCCACATTACAGTTCATCATTGAAGGAAGCCAGGACAGGAACTCTAACAGAAAAGGAACCAGGAGGCAGGAGCTGATGCAGAGGCCAGGGAGGGGTGCTGCATACTGGTTTGCTCCCCATGCTATGTTCAGCATGCTTTCTTAGAGAACTCAAGACCTTCAGTCCAGGGACAGCACCACCCACAATGAGCTGTGCCCTCCTCTATCAATCAGTTAAAATATGCTCTCTAGGCTTGTTGCCTGCAGCCTGATCTTATAGAAGCATTTTCTTTATTGATGCTCCCTCCTCTCAGACGACTATAGCTTGTATCAAGTTGTAATACAACAGCACAGACTTGTGTGGTCATGGACCATGTCCTTCTGTCTTGTGTGTACATTACAGAGGAGGCTTCTCAGGTGCAGTCTACTCTCTAATGCTCACAGTTTTTTTCTGGTAAAAAGTGAAACAGGTAAGGACTCTCTTATAACTTCCCATTCCACTTTTCCCTTCAAGGCAGTTCTTCCAAGGCTGTAAGATTCTTCAGTAGCCCCTGCCTCATCGAGTTTCTGCCAGCTTTAAATAATACAAATCTAGAGACTAACCTTTAACATAAGGGAGAGTCAGTCAAGAGCCAAACTATGTCAGCATGCTTCTTTATATGACTGGTTCTATCCAGACGCCTCTGTGTAATATCCTGGACACATGCTTCCACAAATGTGCTCTCCAGAATGCATTTCCCAACTTGATGAAATCCATGAGCCCAACGGAGTCTTTTTCTTTAAGTTGCTTCTGTTTAGTATTTTGTGATAGTGATGGGAAAAAATTAATTAGTGCAGACAATAAACAGAGCAGAGATTTTCAAGTATGTAAGATATGGAGGGAGCTTGTTTAAATATTGATTAAGGTATAATTAATTTGCATAATTATTTGTATTTGTTAAGCTCAGACCAATGCAACAAAAAGTGTGAATATTAAAATATGTGGCATAGACCTCCATAGAAAACACGGAACTTTTGGCATTAAGAAGCAGGAGCATCGTGATCTCCTGCCATTGCCACAGTGGTGTTCTTGGTGCAGATACAGAATTCCAGGAGTTGTGGACTTGGCTACTTGGAAAACCTATGTGTGTTTAACATAGGGTGGGCCTCCTGCCAATGCTAGGCAGCTTTTCAAGCTGCCAAAAAGTATGTCTCCACTCCTATTAATTCCATTAAGAACAAGCCAATGACTTCAATTTGGATTCCTGATTGAACTATAAACTGTGCTCCATCTGCTTGGTAGCATAAGCACCAGATAGGTCAACAGTTCCTGGAAAGAGTTTGTGCAAATGATGAAACTAATGAAACAGGAAGCTGAAGATATTGGCATCGAAGCTCTGGCCACTAGAAGAGTCACCTTAAGGCTGAAAGTGAAAGGAAACATTTTGCTGATGGGTTCAGTTCTCTGCATCTATGTAGCCTTTGTGGACATTACAGAAATGTGTATTTATTTTGTTGATGAACTTTAGTCAGACCTCAGCCAATCATTGTTTAAGAAGCATTCCTGATACAGAAAGCAGAAGAAGCTAATTTTACATGGGAACAGGTATTCCCACATCTTAGTTGCTACGTCATCTAAATTTAAACGAGTGTATCATTCTGATAAAACTGGGGACATTGGAAGCAGTTTCACTAACAGTTTCAGGGGCGTGGGTCCAGCTGTCCAGAGCTGAAACGATACTGCCTTTGCCTGGTAAAAATTCTATGTTGGTGTAGTTCAAACAAGAGCATGCATCACCAATGTGGTCCTTTGGGACACATAGGGTATAAAAGATATAAAATAAAAGAGAAGAATGTAAGGCTGAAAAGAAATGTCATTCTTGGAGTCAGAAATTCAGACTTTTTTGAGGAGAGTTGAAGAAAGAAGTAATGGAATGGTTACGCAGTGGAAGGAAAACTGCTGGAAAATAATATTCTAAACATGTACTGCAATCTACACCCAAGATAGGTCAGAGAGAGCCTGGCTTAGCAGATGACTGGGATCATTCAAATTTTGTGAAATTGATGTCTTTTTCTTGTTCTGGTTTAGATTTTACCAAAGGTCTGAGCTTGGGTCACAACACTGATGAATACTGTCAATCATTTTTATGTGAATGGACTTTCAAAAACCCTCCTCCTGTATTTATCTAACTCTCCTCTACCTAGGTTAATCTTTTCCCTACAAGATTTCCTGGGAAAAAAATCTGAAATTTGATTCCAGCGACCAGTTTTTAGTGCTTTCAGTAGCTCTTCACTGGTTGTGTAATGAGACACAAACACTCATCAGAATATTTAAGGTTCCCAACAATTTTGATTTGATTTCATCAATATTATCTATTTACGACAAGATAACAAGAGCCACCTATTTCCTAAAATTTCTCACATTTAGTCAAAATCGATTTCCTAGATCTCAGTGATTGTGAATAATCAGATCTCATTGCAAAGAATGTTTTACCTATGGTTATTAAATAGGTATTTTATAAGTAACATATCTCAGAATACTAATGTCTACCCCTTAAAATGTCCCCTTATAAATCAACAAGAAAATGGTATATTCATCTTCTACACATGAGAGTATTGGCATGCAATTCATATAATTTATTAATGAAATGTATAAATTCAATGTATTTTTTAAAACTATATGATATGATATAAAGCACTGCTACTGTCTAAATTTGGCACATTTCATTCTCCCCTAAGTAGAAGTACTGTTCACATAAACAGGCAGTGTTCATTGACCCTAAATCCAGCCCACTCCGTGACTACTAAGGATCATTTTACATAAATAGACTCAGACAATAATGCTTTTTCATGACCATCACACGTCACACAGATTTTTGTTAGAAACAAAGAATTTTAAATAATATATATATATATATATATATAATGTCTTATTATTTTTTATGAGTCCTGGATATTTAAGGTAGTATTCTGTGAATTCTGTGAGAAGTTTGGCTGGAGATCCCCAGGAAGGTATTGATTTTGGCTGTTCATTTGTTTCCTTATTTGTTCTGCTATTTGGATGATTCTGTAAAATCTGCATGGTTGGCAGTGCCGAGCGTCTTATAGATGGACTGATTGTCTACTTGTCCCTTGGTAACCATAAATTGCATATTGATTTATGTTAATGCTTAATTTTTTGTTTTCACTTTTGGATATGTATGGCTTAGGGGCCTCCACATCAGGCCTCAGAATCAGTAGTATTTTGTTCCAGTAGGCATGAGTTCCCTCTATACTTTTTCCTTTGTGGTATGCATACAATTTCTCAGAACAACTGCACTGAATATTATTTAAGAATAATGTCTTGATCTGACTGTCCCTCAGGAAAGTCTGTCAGGTTGTACTGAAGCCTAAACTAGAAGAGGAACTTCTACCCTGAGAGAAGGGCTGTGAGTGCGGCCATGCTTTGCGTTTTGGTTTTGCCTTCCTTCGCCTGGGTGGGTTTAGACTGGAATTTACAAACAACTCTTTATACCACTGCCCTGAGAATTAACCAGGATTCTGAACTCTTCTCACCATTTTTCTGTTTCCTTTGGACCTCATGCTTTCTCTTATTCTTCTGGTGGTTCTGCCATTTTTCTGGCATCATGTAACCCCTGTCTTCCCCTCAGGGTCTTCACGATTTCACTGAATGCCCATAGGCCTAAAGTTCTCCACAGCTCAAAGAATGGGAACTGTATGGGAGCAACAACCCTTATGTTTTTCAGTTTCATTAGAACTTGGGACAAATGTATATGCTCAAGTGAATTTAGGAAGTACTGGAGGTCCTCAATGTCAATTTTATGCCTGATTCTATGGTATAAATAAGATTTCCTGTTGTAGTGAAGAAAGCCAGGAGGTTCTGGACAAACATTTTGCAGACACTAAGGGACCATCCATAGATGCCAGTCCAGACTACTACACCCAGCAAAACTTTCAATCACCATGGATGGAGAAAACAAGATATTTTATGACAAAACTAGATTTAAACAATACCTGTACACAAATACAGTCCAACAGAGAGCACTAGAAGGAAAACTCCAACAAAAAAACCCAGGAATAAACAATCACTGGTCATTAATACCCTTTAATATCAATGGATTCAGTTCATGTATAAAAAGACACAGGCTAACAGAATGGGAAAGAAAACAGGATCCCACCTTCTGCTGCATATAAGAAACTCACCTCAACTTCAAAGACAGACATTACCTCTATGTAAAGGGATGAGGAAAATCTTTTCAATCAAATTGACTTAAGAAGAAAACTGGTATAGCTATCCTAATATCTAACAAAATAATCTTCTAACTAAAGGTAATCAAAAGACATGAAGAAAGACATGTCATTTTCATCACAGAAAAAAATCCAGCAAAGTGAAGTCTCAATTCTAAACATTTATGTCCCCAATACAAGGGCACCGACATTTGTAAAAGAAACATTAAATGGCACATCAAATAACACACACTGGCACCTCAACATGGTCTACTAACTCCACGTAAAACCTAAGAGGGCTTGAAAAGTAATTCTATACAAAAAAAAAAAATACAGAGTTTAACACAACCTTTTGCTGTTTGCTGGTGGGGTGCCGCGGAGAGAATTTCCTCACTCAGCAGCCGCAACTGTAAAAAGGCCGTGGTGCTTTTAAAATGCTGGCTTCCTGGGCTGTGCCACCAGCACAAACTCTGGCTATAAAATATTTCAATGGCAGTTTTAGGCCTGGGTGTTTCTGTGTGCACTAGGGTTGGGAGGAAACGGGCTGAGACCATGCCTTTGTCTTAGCGCTCCCTGCCTGGGCAGGCAGCAGGATCAGGTCTACTAGGCGTGCATAGGCAGGAATGTGTGGCAGATTCCTGACGCCATACAAAGAGATGTTTCCAGGCTGCACAGTGCTCTGCCTGGCAGATTTGGCTGTAACTCAGATCAAAAGCTCATTCTCAGAGTTAAAGTGCTGACTATGGCTCCTACCTGGAGGCCCCAGACCTAGCAGAAATGGAACGTCCACCATTTTGAAATTGGAGAGAGGCAGAACCAACATCCAGTGCAGCTGCACCAAGCTGCTTAGAATTTTAAAAGCTCTTCAAGACAGTAGAGAATTAAGGACAATGCAATAGGACAGATTCAGACATAAAAGACCCCTAAATGGGTCACATTGTTGGATGGGTGTACGAAGGCTTGGGAGAGAAAAGAAAAAGAGTATTGTGATTGTGTAGGTCATTTAAAAAATGTAATGTATAATTAGGAAATATAGGTTGTTAATGGATAATCATCGATAATAGTCAAGCTTGTAGTCATATTAGTTAGATTTTCTAGATATATAGAGATATATTTCAGTTAAATAGGCATTTTTCATATCTTTCAAAGACTACAGAATATGCCATTTAATGTTTTAATAACTTAGAGTTTTTCATGACAATGAGACACGTCTGCTCCTGGCAGCACCAATCTATTTCAAGAGAAAAATGGGCATCGATGGGAAATGAGAGCATGAGGGAATGGGGTGGACAAGTTGGGGAAGGGACAGAATAGGAGAGCAAGTCTAGTTAGAGGGAGCCATATGGGTTTAGGGAGAAGCCTTGTGCTAGGGAAATTTCCAGGAATCCACAAGGATGATCCCAGCTAAGAATCTTAGCAATAGATGAGATGGTGCATGAACTGGCCTTTCCCTGTAATCAGATTTGTGATTGGCCCAACTGTCATCATAGAGCCTTCTTCCAGTAACTGATGGAACCAGATATAGAGCTTCACAACCAAGCACTACATCAAGTTCCGGGACTCTAGTTTAAGAGAGGGAGGTGGTAATATATGAACAAGAGATGTCAATATCATGAAGGGGAAATCTACAGAAACAGTTGGACCAAGCTTGTGGGAACTCATGACTTCTAGACTGACAGCTGTGAAGCTTCTCTGGGACCCAACTAGGACCTCTGCATGTGGGAGACAATTGTGTAGCTTGGTCTATCTGACGTGCTCCTGGCAGGGGATCAGGATCTATCCCTGGCGCATGAGCTGGCATTTTGTAGCCCATCACCTATGATGGGATGGCATGCTCAACCTTAATGCAGGGGGGGCAGGATTTGGTTCTGCCTCAACTGAATGTGGCAGGCTTTGTTGACTCCCCATTGGAAGCTTTACCCTTTGGGAGGCATGTATGGAGGGCGTGGTTTGACTGGGAGGTTGAGGGGTGGGAGAATGGGTGGGACGGAGAACTGTGGTTGGAATGTAAAATGAAATTGATATATAACTATAATATATATTTCATTTTACATATATATATATAATATTACTACCTAAAAAAATGAAGATACAGCTTTAACCTTATATTCTCACCATGGAAGAGTGGTATCTCCATCTTCTTGGATATACCTGCTCAACGCAGGTCATGAGTCACATGGCACCAACTTCAATTTTCTCTATCTAACCATAATACATTTTCTTGAGTGAATATGTTAATGTTCTAGTATTTCTTTTAGTTGATTTCAAGAGATTTTAAATGCTTGTTTGCCTTTAATTTTTCACCAGTTTAATTGACCTTTTGCTGGACAAAAGACACTGGAAATTTGGAGATGCTGGAATTATCTTCTTCCCACAAACACATGTTAAAGTGGAGGTAGCATAAACTAATGTCTTCCTCCATATGTGATTTCCATTCACTTATCTTCTTACTTTTAGCTGTATGAATCTCTCTCTTAAACTTAGACTATTGAGACCCTGTCCAAAATTTGCTCTTGGTCACAACTTTTTTTATCTTCCTGTAAAAACAAATTCAGTTGAAGGTACTGATCAAATATGAATGACTCTTTGCCTTCATACACTGAAGCAGAACCTTGCATGCATAGCATAAAAATTAAAACATGATTATTTCTTTACTTCCACTACATCACCAAATATGCTCTGCTTTTGTTTCCAGTGGTAACAAGCAAGTCCATGTCTATTGCTTGAGTACCAGCCTCTGAAGATGAGGGCACCTGTGTTTCTTCTGAATTTCCATGGATGTGGCAATGTACTTTTCATGTGACAGATGTTCAGCATATGTCTACTTGTTGATAATTATACATAGTGGAATTTCCCCTTACAGAGTTCTTCTAGAAGGGCATAAAGGAAAAGAAAGTAAAAAGAGATGAAGGTCTCTCATCTGTGCAGAAGAATTAAGTCCCATCTTCTTGATTTATGAACTTGTAATCTTATGCTAGGTGGCCAGGGATATGTGAGATATAGTTATTGGAAGAGTTAGAATACCAATCATCATAAACCATGAGAAAAGGACCACCCAAGGCACACTCACGTTTAAATATAGACTGTGGGAGTTTATGAAATCTTACAAAAACGTTTTGCTATTGTAGTAGAAGGCAAGTAGAAAGATAAGGTTCTGAGACTGCCACAAAATAGCTCACATGGTCTTTTGTGGGACACTAAATCATACAGAAGCCAAAAGAGAGGTCAGACAACTAACTGTGGTGTGGAAACTAGATCAAGAAAAAAGTTTTTATTGAACAATCTAGAGTTTTCTTTTTCGTGCTATGCAGCTTGTCGGCACCTGAGGAATTGTAGAAATATGTGGGTTTATTGCATATTAAAATAGCCAGACTCTTTGCTCTGTGGGTGGGCTATTGGAAGTGACCCCGAGACAGAGGATGTATCTTTCTGTCTGATGTTTCCTGTGTGGTCTGAAAAGCTTCAATGAGGTGACATTTATGGACTCAATACTGATAATGAAGGAAAATAAATGGAGATAAATGAGCCTTGTATCTCTGTACATGACATAAACTGGCATGAAGGAAAACAAAGTTGTTGAATAAAATGTACTTTAGAATTTTATTGCAAATATTTTATTTTAAAGAAAAATGTCCAATTCAAAGTACCTAGACTATTCATTGAAGTAGAAACAAAAGATGAAAGCAGTTGCTACAACTTTGTCATCAAACATCCCTCTGCCCTTCCCCAGGACACTTCTTTTTCTGTCTAACCTATTTTGTATGCAAGTTCTGCACTGCTATGATCATATTCTATGCACAATTCTGCACCTTGCATCTTTGTACTAATAATATATCATATGCAGTTTTTATGTTACCAATTTTCCATAAGCACCATTTTAATGGCTGCATAGCAGTTCATCATATGGATGTGTTATCATTTAATAATTTCTTTTATTATCTATTTAGTTTTTTATCATATAAACAAAATGGGAAACTGTGCAGTAATAAACATATTTCTGCAAATATATTTATACATATTTGTTTTCCCCTATGTCTTAGGTTATTTCATTTGGAGAGGTTTCTGGAATGGAATTGTTGAATCATAATAACCCTGTATGAGCAATTTTAAGACTCTTGATCTATTAATGCTAAATTGCTTTGCAAGACTGTTGCATCAATTTACATTCCTATGAAACATATGTGAGTCCTTAGGAAGATAAATACTAAGGCATAGAGA
Source organism: Ondatra zibethicus (assembly GCA_004026605.1). Lineage (NCBI taxonomy): Eukaryota > Metazoa > Chordata > Mammalia > Rodentia > Cricetidae > Ondatra > Ondatra zibethicus. Next base: position 47,645 of record PVIU01014668.1, read on the forward strand.
AAGAGAGGATGCCAGAGCATCCAGGTAAGAATTAATGAAATGAACTGCAGGTTATCTTGCAAGCCATGAATGGAAATAATAAAACTGCTGCAATGTTCTACAATTAGAAAGCATTCTTGGCATACTTCTGAGTAGAAAGTGATTTCTTGTTATCACCCTCTACCCTGATATCTCTTTGTCTGGGCTCTCCCATATCACTTCCATTAAAATGGGAAAGTTGGAAGAATACCCTACAGATAGTCTTCTAGTATCTGGTTCATAATTCCTCTTGTTAAACCTAGTTTGGCTCACATAAATGTCTTATGCCCCAGTTCATCAGAGATCCTCATACAAGGTTTGTTGCATTTGGTGTTCATGGGAAAAGAGAACAGAGGATATGCAGAGAAGAGGCTAAAGGAATGTGTTAAGAATCAGTATCAGTACAGGGTAGCAAGATGAAGTAGGAATCGAATTTGTTGTGTTAAATCTTGTTTCCTCTCTGGCTATGAGTTTGAAACAATTACCTCTGCATGGCTTCTGAAGCAATTCACAAGAAGAGTGCAAAGAGACTTGATATTGCCAGGAACAGATGAGACTAAGGCTGTGCATCTAGAATGCATGGGTATAAGTCTGGGCCCCTCCCAGATTTAGAGAGGTACTGGTGTGTGTGTGTGTGTGTGCTATGAGAGGGTCATGGGAAGGTACAGGAGCATAGCTAGACACCAACATAGGAGAGACGGTTTCCTAATGGAAATAGGCATTCCAGCTGTCAATGATTCTGAGATGAGTTCACAATTTATAGAAAAACATACCACAAAACAAACTAAAAGAAGACAAATAAACAAATCAGGAAGAGGAACTTTTCTTCTTGCTACATAGCCATGTTTTTGATTTGGGTTCCAAAGAGTTCATGCATCTTGTTAGGATGAAACCTTTAACACAGTTTAGTATGCACCCAAGGCCATGTTTCTGAAATCCCTTCTACAGATCTAAGGAGAATAGATTATCATAGGACTTGTAGAAAGGAAGGCTGTTTAGAGCCACCATATTGGCATAGTTTAGTGTCATTCACCAATAGAAACTGAGCAGACACAAAAAGGAAAACAAGAAGACACAGAAAGAACACTGGGTCTGCTCCTGGAGCAGAAGTTTGATACCTGTGATGATACAGTGCCTGGTGACATTAGGTGTAGCCAACATCTAACCACATAGTATTGAAAGGGCTGTTGTGTCCAAAGCACATTATCTGCCACCCACTAGGGACAAGATGGACTACTCTGTTCAGGTTTTCCTTTTCTTCTGCTGGAGGATTTCTCATGAATACAGAGTCAGTAATTCTTTATGGACATCTCAAAGACTCTCTGCATAAGAATATATTTATTATGTGGAGAGAATATTCATATATAAATTACATTAAATGTTGAGTATTAAATCCCAGCCCAGGAAAAAAGACTTGACTATCTTTATAAAAGTTTTTAAAAAGAATCAGAAAACTTAAAAAGGGAGAATTGACCCCAAAATCTTAAAGAGGGAGAAATTGACCCCTTGTTCCTTGTCACACAAAGCAAAATGTGAAACCAATGAACTAAGATGTTAGAAATGAAGAGATTCACAAGACCTAAGCACATTTGCAAATAAAAGTGAGAGCATTTGTCAATCAGTTTTCCTAAAAAAAAAAAAAAAAAGCATTTGGCTGTGAGTGATCTGATTGTAGACAATCTGATTGTTTTAGTTAATGATTTTATATATTAACTGCTAGTTAAATATGTTTAAGACTAACTCAAGTTATCTTGAAATGAAAAGACAGAAGACAACTTAGAAAATAACTTTTTTTAAAAGAAAGAACAATGTCTCCTTAAAAATAAAATTTTAAGTTTGTATACAAAGTAATTGGTTTTATTTCAACGTTTCCCTGGATGTATGTAATTATAATCTGCTATGTTTAATCTCCCTGGTTCCTCCCCAAGTCTCCTATTCCCCTGTTTAAATAGTCCCCCTTTCTTAAGAATTCCATGCAAATTTTAAGCATCTGTGGAAAGAGAGGATATAGTTCCTTTAGGGGGCAAAATGGACCTATGGGAAGAATGATTAGAAAACTTGAAGGTAAAAGGAAACTGAAATGGTGCACAATGCCACAATAATCAACAAAGAGCATCATTTGCTCTCTAGATCATGGGGCTGAGGGTTTTAAGTGTAGTACCAAGACTTATTTTAGATAAAATTATCAGATTAAAGTAAATAAGGTAAATTTATACAAAAATGTAAGACTCATTTACAAAGTTGTAATTACTAGTGTGACTTGGGCAACTTATTGGTGTAGGAGGTCCTTCTGTTGCTTTCATTGGTTAAATAAAGAGACTGCCTTGGCCTTTTGATAGGGCAGCCCTTAGGTGGGCAGAGTATACAAAACAGAATGCTGGGGAAAAGGTAGTGTGGCAGCCGCCATGTTTCTCCTGCCTGAGAAGGACACTGGTTAGACTCATGCCGGTAAGCCACAGTCAAGTGGCAATACACATTAATGGAGATGGGTTAAAATAATATGTGAGAGTTAACCAATAATGGGACTGGAGATAAAAGGCAGTATTTCAATAGATACAGTTTCTGTGTAATTATTTTGGGTATAAGCTAGCCAGGCACCTAGAGCCAGGTGGCGGGACACAGCCAAGGGTGGCTGGGACTGCGGCCCACCCGCTCATTTACTACAGATTGGCTGTCCAACGTGGTTGACTGACTCCACATAAAATCTGAGAGAGCTTCAAAAAAAAAAATACAGAGTTTTTACCGTTTGCTAGCGGGGTGCCACAGAAAAATTTTCCTCACTCAGCAGCCACAACAATAAAAAAGCCACGGCAGTTTTAAAATGCTGGTTTTCTGGACTATGCTGCTGGCACCATCTCTGACTCTTGCGGGAGACAAAAAATTTAGATGGGGTTTTGTGACTAAAGTGCTACAGCTTGCTTGATGGCAATGTGGACTGCTGCCTGACTGGAACTGTGCATGGCTCAGGGGCACCAAATGGCTCTAAAACAGGAACGGCTCCGACATAATAAACAGTGCTGATCTCAGACTGAAACTATCATAATTATCATAATAACAGCACAGTTAAGATTTAGACTGGACAGAAAACACGAGGTACCATATCACCACTACATGGCACAACTTAGGTTTTTAAAAAGGAGGAGGGGTAGTGGGAGAGCAGGAGGGGTATTGGGAGAAGGGGAGGAAATGTAAATTTTTGAATGAAAATAAAAAAAAGTGCTTAGCATTTTAAAAAGTGCTCCTAAATAATAAAAAATTACAGATTCACAATAGGACAGATTCAAACATAAAAGACCTATAAATGGGTCACAGTGTTGGATGACTATACACAGACTTAAAAAAAAAGAGTATATAGAATCATAAAATAAAGTTACTACTTTAAAAAAAGGGCAAAGTCTTTAAAGAGACAAAATACAAAAGTCATAAATTAAAAAATAAGCCACATAAAAATAAAAATTCACATAATGTCTAAATTATGTATTTTATTGTGTTTTCCTTAAATTTTTTAACTGTAAAGGAGCTAAGTACAGAGAGACTTTCATTGTATGGACTGCCA
>PVIU01014669.1:0-51060 GCA_004026605.1 Ondatra zibethicus
ACTTCACTCCATGGTGATCTGACAAGACAGAGGTGGTTACTCCAACTTTTTTGTATCTGCGGATGTTTGCTTTGTTACCAAGTATGTGATCAATTTTCGAGAAGGTTCCATGAGATGCTGAGAAGAAGGTATATTCTTTCCTGTTTGGGTGGGATGTTCTATAGATATCTATTAAATCCATTTGATTCATTACATCTGTTAGTTCTTGTATTTCTTTGTTAAGTTTCTGTCTGGTTGACCTGTCCATTGGTGAGAGAGGAGTGTTGAAATCTCCTACTATTATTGTGTGGGGTTTGATGTGTGCTTTGAGATCTAGTAATGTGTGTTTTTTTTTTTTTACATATGTGGGTGCTTTTATATTAGGGGCATAGATATTCAGGATTGAGACTTCATCTTGATGAATCTTTCCTGTTATGAGTATGAAGTGTCCATCTCCATCTCTTTTGATTGATTTTAGCTTGAAGTCGATTTTGTTCGCTATTAGTATAGCCACACCTGCTTGTTTCTTAGGGCCGTTTGATTGAAAAACCTTTTCCCAACCCTTTACTCTGAGATAATGTCTGTCTTTGTGGTTGAGGTGTGTTTCTTGTAAACAGTAGAATGTTGGATCCTGTTTTTGTATCCATTCTCTTAACCTGTGTCTTTATATAGGTGAGTTGAGTCCGTTGATATTAAGCATTATTAATGACCAGTGGTTGTTCATACCGGTTAATTTCTTTTTTTGTGGTAGGCTTTGTGTGTCTCCCTTCTTTGAGTTGAGGTGGTGTAGGGTTGTTAGATGTCTGGTTATTATGGGTGTTGTTTGCTTCATTTAGTTGTGGTTTACCTTCTAATACTTTCTGTAAGGCTGGGTTTGTGGCTACATATTGCTTAAATTTGTTTTCATCCTGGAATATCTTGTTTTCCCCATCGATGATGAAAGAAAGCTTTACTAGGTATAGTAGTCTGGGCTTGCGTCCATGGTCTCTTAGTTTCTGCAGCACATCTATCCAAGACCTTCTGGCTTTCATGGTTTCCCCTTCTATGTTACTTGAACTTTTTCCTTTGTGGCTCTTAATATTCTTTCTTTATTCTGTATGTTTTGTCTTTTGATTATTATATGGCGAGGGGATGATTTTTTTTTATATCCAGCCTATTTGGTGTTCTGTATGCTTCTTGAAACTTCATAGGAATATCCTTCTTAAGTTTTGAAAGTTTTCTTCAATAATTTTGTTGAATATATTTTCTGGGCCTTTGGAGTGCAATTCTTCTCCTTCCTCTATCCCAATTATTCTTAGATTTGGTCTTTTCATTGTGTCCCAGATATCCTGGATGTTTTGTGTTGAGAATTTGTTGGATTTGTTGTTTTCTTCTATCACTGAGTTTATTTTCTCTATCGTATCTTCATCATCTGAGATTCTTTCTTCTATCTCTTGTATTCTGTTTGTTATACTTGTCCGTGTTGTTCCCATTCGTTTATCCAGATTTTCCATATCCCGCCATCTCTCGGTTTGTGTTTTCTTCATTGCCTCCATTTCAGTTTTCAAGTTTTGAACTGTTTCCATTACCTGTTTGATTGCTTTTTCTTGGTTTTCTAGGGTATCTTTGAGGAATTTATTCATTTCTTCTAACTTTTTGTTAGTTTTCTCATCCCTTTCTTTAAAGGAGTTTTTCACCTCTTCTTCAAAGGTTTCTATCACTTTCATAAAGTTACGTTTAAAGTCAATTTCTTCTACTTCTTCTGGGATAGGTTGCTTGGGTTTTCCTGTTCCATAATTGCTGGATTCTGGTGTTATCATGTTGCTTTTCAGGTTGTTGGATGAATTCTTTGATTGGCTCCTGCCCATCTCTTCCTTCAAATGTGTTAGGGAGAGTCTTGAGTGGCTTGGTCCCTCTGCCTGGGCATATCCTCCGGGGTCAGGATGAATCTGCCGAAGCTGGTTGGGCTCCTTCCTCGCCCAGGGAATCCAAGTCCCAAAGGCGGGCTTACTGAGAGTTGCCAGCTCTGCTCAGCTCTGCTCTGTGGGACAAGGGATGCCCTCTAGCAGTGGGCACACTCTTCCCCCAAGGCCTCAGCCCAGATAGGCTGAGTTTGGGTGCAGTTAGGACCACGCAGATGAAAAGGGGTTCCTGGGGGTGAGCAGGGTTGGGATAAGCAGCAACGCCAGTAGAGGGGGGCCCTAAGTGGCCAGAAAGCCTCAGGGACGGTCTGGGACCCACTTACTGGGGTCCGGATGAATCTGTCGACAATAATGTTTCTTTTACATATGTGGGTGCTCTTGTATTAGCAGCATAGATGTTCAGGATTGAGACTATTCTTGATGAATTGTTCCTATTCAGTATAAAGTGTCCTTCTTCATCTCTTCTGACTGGCATTAGTTTAAAATTAATTTTGTTAGGTATTATGATAAATACACCCACTCATTTCTTAGGTACATTTGATTGGAAAACCCTTTTCCTAACCCTTTACTCTGAGGTAGTGTCTGTATTTGAGGTTGAGGTATACTTCTTGTATGCAGTAGAAGGCTGAATCCTGTTTTTGTATCCATTCTCTTAGCCTGTGTCTTTTTATAGGAGAATTGAGTCCATTGATACTAAGCGATATTAATGACCAGTAGTTGTTAATTCTGGTTATTTTTTGGTAGTAGTGTTTGTGTGTTTCTGTTCTCTGGGTTACACTGGTGGGAGGTTATCACATGCATTTTTTTTGTGGGTGCAGTTAGCTTCCTTGGGTTGGGATTTCATTCTAATACTTTCTGTAAGGCTGGGTTTTTGGATAGGTATTTTTTAAATCTGTTTTTGTCATGGAATATCTTGTTTTCTCCATTGTTGGTGAAAGAAAGCTTTGCTGGGTATAGTAACTTGCATCTGTGGTCTCTTAGTGTCTGTACCACATCTGTCCAGGACCTTCTGGCTTTCATGGTTTCCACTGAGAATCAGATGTAATTCTGATAGGTTTACCTTTATGTTACTTGACCTTTTCCCATTGCAGCTCTTAATATTCTTTCTATATTTTGTACATTTTGTGTTTTTATTATTATATGGCAAGGGGATTTTTTTTTGATCCAGTCTATTTGGTGTTCTATAAGCTTCTTGTATCTTCATAGGCATATCCTTCCATAGGTTGGGAAAGTTTTCTTCTATGATTTTGTTGAATATATTTTCTGTACCTTTGAGCTGGAGTTCTTCTCCCTCCTTTACCCCTTTTATTCTTAGGTTTGGTCTTTACATGGTGTCCCAGATTTCCTAGATGTTTTGTGTTAAGAATTTGTTGGATTTAATGTTTTCTTTGATCAATGAGTCTATTTCCTCTATTGTATCTTTGGCGCCTGAGACCCTTTCTTCTTTCTCTTTTATTCTGTAGGTATTCTTATCTCTGTAGTTCCTGTTCATTTACCTTGATTTTCCACATCCACAATTCCCTTGGTTTGTGTTTTTTTATTACCTCTATTTCAGTCTTCAAGTCTTGAACTGTTTGCTTCACCTGTTTGATTGTTTTTCTTGGGTTTCTTTGAAGGATTTATTAATTTCTTTCTTTTTTTTTTGTTTGTCTTACCCATTTCTTTAAGGGAGTTTTTCATTTCCTCTTTAAAGATCTCCATCATTTTCACAAAGTTACATTTAAAGTCATTTTCTTCTACTTCTTCTGGGTTAGGATGATCAAGTTTTCCTATTATGTGACCACTGGGTTCTGGTGTTACCATGTTGCTTTTTAGGTTGTTGGAAGAATTCTTTTATTGGCACTTACCTACTTCTTCCTTCAAATGAGGATGGCAGTGTCTTTGTGTTTTGGTCCAATCCTTGTAGTGGCTGTCTGAGTGTTTGGGATTTTTTCTTGGTCTGCTCTATAATGTCAATGTCTGTCTCAGAAAGCCTCTGTGTTCTCTATATGCCTGGTTTCTAGGTCTTCTCTCAGTGTTTGCTCTCTTGGTTCTCTCTCTTAATGCCCTCAGTGCTGTAGCAAGCTCTTGGTCCCCTCAGTATTACAGCAAGCTCTTAGGCGGGGTGTGACTAGTAGCTTGGAGGGTCTAGTGGATGCCTTTGTGTTTTGAGGGAGCCTAGCCACAGGAAACTCCCTGCTGGCTGGTTAGAAAAGCTAAGGGATTTGGGGTAGGGGCCTGGGGGTTTTTGTCCCACTGTGGAGGTCCTAGAGAGTGGGGTGTCCTGCAGTGTGGCTGTTCACTCACCTCTTAAATACTGTCAGTATTGGAGCAAGCTGTGGTATGTTTTTTTTTTCTTTTTTTTATCCTATTTATCCTCAGGGAATCCAGGATTTTAACTCTTTGTAGCCACTTGCTGATGTTGTCAAGTTTATCTTACACAATTCTTTCTGTTGCTTAGTGAAAATGTACATTTAAAGTGATACTTCATTTGCTTGATTTTATGTGGGGGAATGGTGGCTGAAGGGTTTAGTAAGGCACTTTGAGTATGTGTTGGAGTTTTATATGCTCTGAAACAAATGTAACTTCATCAGAGATTTCCAAACTGAATTCTTTTAGAGAGATGTTTATTTAAATATTCATGGTGATTCTATGGAAAGTTAATAATAATCCATTTTCCTGATGAGGAACAAAGGACTAGAAAATCTGAAATACCTATTTATCAATGGATCAACTATAGTGTCATGAAAAGCCAACTCCCAACTTTGTGACTTAAATAAGAAGTCTTAACTATGTACAAATATTCCTATGTTTGGTTGAATACTTCTGCTTGGAACAAGGTACTTCTAATATCAACAGAGCTTACTTGTGCATAGACAATGAGATGGCAGATCAACTGGCATGAATTGGATGGGAGGATCAGAGATAGCATTGCCAAGCCAACATCTAGGGTTTAAAGGCATGAATTGTAATATGCATACTTCATCATTTAAGTGAACTAGCCCAGGACTACCATTATGATTGTAATAGATTTTGTTGTCGTATATGCATTCACTAAGAGTGAGATATGTGGAAGGAAGCAAGCATTGCTATAAGGTTGCTTGAAGACTTAAGCTTAGAACCAATAGACAGTATTACTTTTTCACATTCTCTTGATTAGTACTGAATAAGGAGAGTGGAGAAACATGTTTCTCATGATAGAAGAGCCTATGAAATTCACATTGCATTGGGTACAAATACAGAGAGATATAAAAGGTTGAAGCCTCTCCCTCCAATCAACTAGCCATGAGTTTCTGAAACTAAAAGGAAGTTTAATCCATAACTAAGCCATTACAATACCCATACTTTTAATGATACTGCAATATAGATCCAACATATTTATGATTGCCATTTGGATTTCTAGCAATTTTTTTCCTTTGAGGATAGACTTCAGTCTCACTCTCTCATTTCTGCTGTGTCACCCAGGGTTAACTGCAGAGTTCCTCCCCCGAGCAGCTTCTCAAAATGATGGATTATATTCCGTGTTTGTATTTATCCAAAGAAAAAGGAAGAGCACAACAAAAAGAATTAACAAGAATTTGTTTTAAATGTTAGTGGAGGATTTGGGACACCTTAAACCGGGGTTCAGTCATCACCAAAGGGAGCGAGAGGTATATATGTCCTTTCAGTTGATCTCTGGATTAGGAAAACAATAATCAATCATTCTTGAACTTCATCTGGTAAGCAATGCTGTCTTGAGTCAAAATATTTATGGGAAACAGAAGAAACTCATGCCAAAAAACAACCTCATTTTATTTTTAGTTTGGAACTGGTCCTTTGAGAAACAAAATGGATGACATGGGTGCCTTTGCTCTGGGGAACTCAAAGACTGTCTTCAATCTGAATATATACATTAAAGATGTATTTACTTTCACTATTGCATGTAATTTTTCAAATACTTGTTAAGGTATGCATAATAAAAATTAAGTTGCTCCCATGACAATCCAGAAAACTTAAGTAAAGGAAAATGAGATAAACTAAGGAAATATACCTGTAACCTTAAATTGTAATTAGGATTTGAAGACACTAGGAAAGTAGGAGGAGGTAACGGTGGGTGGCTAGGGTCAATATACATTGCATAAATTTATACAAATTTTCAAGCACTATTGAATAAACATACTGTTTCAAAAATGTAATTAGTGGGGTTGGAGCCGTGGAGCAGTGGTTAGAGCACTGGTTACTCTCCTAAGAGGACCCAGGTTAAATTCCTATCACTCACATGCTAGCACACAGCCATCTGTAACTCAAGTCCCAGGGTATCTAATACCCTTCCTTGTCTTGCCTCTGTGGGCTGCTAGCATTTATATAGGGGGTAAAACACCCATACACATGCAATGAAAAAACAAATTAATATATATATATATATGAATATATATACATATACATATATAATTAGTGCTTTTATTTCATGATCTACATTGCCTGGGTATAAAAATGAGCACTCAAGGGACACTTATTCTTGGGCCTCTAGGGTGTTCATGTGAGTAACAAAATAGCAAAAGTTGTGAAATTGAAAAACCTTTATTTTTCTACATGTTGATATCCAGTTATGCCAGCACCACTTGTTGAATATGCTTTTTTTCCATTTGATATTTTTTGCTTCTTTATCAAATATCAGGTGTTTGAAGATGTGTGGATTGATATCTGGGTCTTCTATTCAGTTCCATTGGTCCTCCTGTCTGTTCTTATGCCAGTACCAGGCTGTTTTCAGTACTGTAGCTCTGCAGCATAGTTTGAAGTCAGGAATATGATGCCTCCAGAAGTTCTTTTGTTGCCCAGGATTATTTTGGCTATCCTGTTTTTTTTGCTTTTCCAAATGAAGTTGAGTACCATTCTTTCAAGGTCCTTGAAGATTTTTGTTGGGATTTTGATGGGCATTGCTTTGAATCTGTAGATTGCTTTCAGTAGAAAAACGAAAATAGACCCATATCTATCACCATGCACAAAACTCAAGTCCAAATGGATCATAGACCTCAACATAAAGCCAGCCACACTGAACCTTATAGAAGAGAAAGTGGGAAGTACACTTGAACGCATTGGCACAGGGTACCACTTCCTAAATAGAACCCTGGTAGCACAGACACTGAGAGAAACAATTAATAAATGGGACCTCCTGAAACTGAAAAGCTTCTGTAAAGCAAAGGACACGGTCAACAAGACAAAAAGATCCTACAGAATGGGAAAAGATCTTCACTAACCCCACATCAGACAGAGGTCTCATCTCCAAAATATACAAAGAACTCAAGAAATTGGACACCAAAAGGTCACTTAATCCAATAAAAAAATGGAGTACAGACCTAAACAGAGACCTCTCAACAGAGGAATCTAAAATGGCTGAAAGACACTTAAGAAAATGTTCAACATCCTTAGTCATCAGAGAAATGCAAATCAAAACAACTCTGAGATTCCATCTTACACCTGTAAGAATGGCCAAGATCAAAAACACTAATGACAACCTATGCTGGAGAGGTTGTGGGGAAAAGGGAACACTTCTGCATTGCTGGTGGGAATGCAAGCGGGTACAACTCCCTTGGATGTGAGTGTGGTGATTTCTCAGAAAATTAGGAAACAACCTTCCTCAAGACCCAGTAATACCACTTTTGGGTATATATCCAAAGGATTCTCAATCGTGCCACAAGGACATGTGCTCAACTATGTTCATAGCAGCTTTGTCTGTCATAGTCAGAAACTGGAAACAACCTAAATGCCCCTCAATCGAAGAATGGATAAAAAAAAATGCGGTATGTGTACACAATGGAGTACTACACAGCAGAAAAAAATAACGACAGCTTGAATTTTGCAGGAAAATGGATGGAACTAGAAAACATTATTTTGAGTGAGGTAACCCAGACACAGAAAGACAATTATCACATGTATTCACTCATAGGTGGTTTTTAAACATAAGGCAAAGAAAACCAGTCTACAAACCACAATCCCAGAGAACTTGGATAACAATAAGGACTTACATAGATCTAATCTACATGGGAAGTAGAAAGTATAAAAAAACAGGATCTCCTGAGTAAATTGGGAGCCTTGGGGGAGGGTTGAAGGAGGGAGGGGAGTGGCAGGGAGAGGAGCAGAGAAAAATGTAGAGCTCAATAAATATCATGGGAAAAAAAGAAAAAAAAAAGAAAAGCCTTCAAACACAGCCTTCAGAATTTCATTCTATAAAGCATAGCTTCTTTCAGATATAAGTTTGAGTAGCACAGTATTTTAAAATAAATACTTTTAAAGCATTCTATGGGTTTTCCAGTCATAATCTTGACCCCCTTGCTCATATAATCCTTCTTACCTCCCTTCCACTGAACTTGCGGGACTCTGTCTGGTGCTTGACTATGCATCTCTGCATCTGCTTCTGTCAGTTACTGGATGAAGGTTCTATGATGACAATTAGTGTAGTCACCAATCTGATTACAGCTCAGGTACCCTCTCCACTATTGCAAGGAGTCTTATCTGTGGTCATCCTGTGGATTCCTGGGAATTTCCCTAGAATGAGTCATGAGAGGCCTGCATGGGACCTAACTATGCCCTCTGAATGCTGGTATCAGTTATCTAACTTGGTTTGTTTGAGGGGCCCCTGACAGTGAAACCAGAACCTATCCCTGGTGTGTGAGTTAGCTATTTGGAGCCCATTCCCTATGAACGGATGCCTTACTAGGCCTGGATGTGTGTGTGTGGGTCTCAGTTGTTCCTCAACTGAATGTCCCAGGCTTTGTTGAGTCCTCATAGGAGGCCTTACCCTTTTGGAAGAGTGGATGGGGGATGAGCTGGGGGGGAAGGTGTGATGGGGAGAGTGGGAGGAGGGGATGGAGGGGGAGTTCTGGTTTGTATCTGAAATGAATTAAAAAAATAAAAAACTCTAAAAGAAAACATACAGAAAAGCATTCTAAAGACTTGATCTTTCCTGTTTAATAAGATAGCTGAAACGTTGTATTGTTCTAAAAGGTGTTATCTAGTAATGATAGCCTCACATTTTTTTATGGGTGATAACAGCATATCAGCAAGCCAGAGGGGGAATCTTTTGAGATTGTCTATCTATTATTGAGGTTCCCACACTCAATTTGGACAAGTCTACACTTAAGATACAATATGGCCTCCAAGTAACTAATACAGTTACATTGTATTAGTTACTTTTCTAATCTCTTTGATCAAATGCCTGAGAGCATAAATTTAATAAATGGAAGACATAATTTTACTCATGGCTCAGGAGATAAAGTGTATTGAAGCATGGGAGAGTATGGCATCTGGGTTGAACTCAGTCTATGATTGTAGAAGCTTATGGATATTAACATCATGGTAGTTGATTAAAACCAGAGAAGGGAACATAATGAGGAACTTAACTATAGGACTTGAAGCCATCCATAGTAGTTTATGTCTGCCAATCGGACTCTATATCCTAAAGCTCAGCAATCTCCAAAAGCAATGCTACCAGTTGGGGCCCAAGTGTTTGGTTACATGAGCTGACTGGGGCATTTCAGTCTCAAAGGTGGTACATGTAAAACATAAGATGCACCTAGTCTGACTTCTAAAGTAGCTTAAATTGTTCAAAAGTCCCTTTTGAAACTTAAGGTAAACTGTCTATTGTGAACTTCTGAAAAAAATAAAAGAATCACATACTTTCAATACACAAAGGTAAAGAATAAATACACTGATTCTAAAAAGGAAATAAAGGGGTTATAGCAAGGAAAAATCAGGCCAAAGTTAGGTGGTAATACATCTGTACAAATACCAAATCCTGAAGCTGCATGTTCAGTATTTGTATCTTTCCATGGCATTATCTGGACAGTAATAGGCTTGGGAGGCCACTGCCTCTTCCACTTTACTGCCTATACCAAATGTGGGCTGTCTCTTGAACCTGTTTTACTAAATTTCTATAGCTACATTGGTGAATGTCCCACAATTATGGCATCTACAATATCCTGGAATATCCACTGAAATGTTAAGTTTTTAGAGTCATAAACTACCCACTGAGAAGCAGCAATAATGATGTCTGACCCTGCTAAACATTCCCCGGGAACAAATGTAATTGTTTTCTGAAATACAAACTTCCATGTCTGAACTAAATCTGCATGTTTACAATTACAACATTAATTGAGTTATATCAAGTCCTGCTGGCAATGTGAGATACAGATTAATCTCCTCGGACTCTCTGCAATGACTTTTGGGTGTCTTCAAGGATGAACCTGGGAAAACATTTTCCTAGGCAATTGTAGGTGGAGGCTACTCCTTTGTTTCTTAGCCACCCAGACCCAATATAATCACACAGAAACGGTATTAATTAAAACACTACTTGATCTATTAGCTTATGCATATTTCTAGCTAGCTCTTACATCTTAAATTAACCCATTTTTATTAATCTGTGTATTGCCATATGGTTGTGGCCTACTGGTCAGGTTTGTCATCCTGCTGGCATCCAGCGTTTGTCTCCTGAGGCAGCTAGATGGCTTCTCATTGGCTCTGCCTACTCTCTCTCTCTCTCTATCTATCTCTTAAATTAACCCATTTCTAATAATCTGTGCATCACTACAGGACTTATGGTTTACTGGTAAACTTTACTGGAGTCTGTCTTCTTCAGTGGTGGCTACATGACTTCTTCCTGACTTTGCCTACTCTCTATATATCTCTTCCAGACTGGCTTTACTCTGTTAAGCCATTGGCCCAAAGCAGCTTCTTTATTAACCAATGGCAGTAAAACATATTCACAGCTTACATCACCTCCCACCTCACCTCCCCTTTTCTGTCTAAATAAAAAGGAAGGTTTTAACTTTAATGAAGCAAAATTACATATAACAAAACAGGTACCAAGCAAGAATTATAGTTACAATATTTATATCTATTTTATCTTTTATCATATCTAAGGAAAACTCTAATTATAACAATTTATTCTTCAACTCCATCAAAGACCCCAGAAAAATATGACACCACCTAATTTAACAGGTAGGGCACTGCAACTAACCTCCAAAACTCTAGATTTGACAGAGACATCTTGCTGCCTGAACAGTCACCCAAAGTTCTTCTGTAACATTTGGACACCCATCTTCAGCCTACTGCCCCACAGTATCCAGCAGACTTTTCCATGAAGGAGGAAACTTGAAGGTCTCAAATGCCTTGTACTGGCAAAGTTCATCAGTTGCTTTCTTCTGTGTCCTGCAAAATGTCTGGCAGTTCTCTCATGAAGCGGGAACCCTAAAGGACTGTCTCACCTTTAGGCAAGTTCAGCAGTCATTTTTCTGCTGGTCCTACAAGTCCAGTTCACGCAGCATACCATCAAGGAGTCCAGGCAAGAACAGGTTCTTGTCCAAACTCCATATGGAGCCTCTTTGATGCCCATCATCCTCTTGAAGTAGATTGGTGCTGCCAGGAGCAGATGTGTCTCATTGTTATGAAAAGTCTTATGTTCTTAAAACATTTAAAATGACATATTCTGTTAGTCTTTGAAAGGTTTGAAGAATACCTTTGATGTGGGATTCCCCTCTATATGCTGCGATTACCATTAATGAATAAAGGAACTGCTTTGGGCCTATAGCACAGCTATAGGGGAACAGAGTTAGGTAGGGAATACTAAATGGAATGCTGGGAGAAAGGAGAAGGAGTCAGAGAGATGCCATGGAGCCATTGCCCGAGTCAGTCATGCCAAAACTTTGCCAGTAAGCCACAGCTATGTGGCAGCATACAGATTAATAGAAATGGGTTAAATTAATATGAAAGAGTTAGCTAATAAGGAACTAGAGCTTATGGGCCAAGCAGTGATTTAATTAATACAGTTTTTGTATGATTATTTTGGGGCTAAGTGGCCAGAAACCAACAAGTGGCTCCCTCCTCCAACATACCTATCTAACTGAAATATATCTCTGTATATCTAGAAAACCTAACTAGCATGACTATCATCTTGACTATTATAGATGCCTATCTATTAACCTGTATTTCTTAATTATACATTACATTTTAAAATGAGCTTCACAAATATAATATCTTAAGCAAGAGCAAAAATACATATAATAAAATTGACTTCAAATTTGTATCAATAAACCAAGATCCATACCAATGCAAAATATTCATCTCTATAGCATGTGCCCCTTTAAATGTAAATAAACATTTACAAACAATATTTGGGAATTTGGGTGTAGTTCTTTCCTAACTACTTTCTGCTTTTTGTTGGGTAAAGTAATTTTAGGGGTTTACAGAGACCTTTAAGGGGTTCTTGTTTCATTGAACCACATTAGTCTGAAAGGAATCCACAGGTTTTTATCCTCTTTGGAAACAAAAACAGAACCTCTTTTCTAAAGCAACATATTCTTAGATACAAATTTTGAAGTCAGATAACTTTATGTTGCTTTAACTTAGCAGCCCATACAATGAAATGTCTCTCTGTACTTAGCTCATTCACAGTCAAGAAATTCAAAGAAAACACAATAATATGCATAATCCAGTTTCTCTATGTATTTTCCATCTTTATGTGGTTTATTTTTCTTATCTCCTTTAATCTATGACTATCTGTACTCTCTCTATTTAAAGAAGATGTTTTATTTTTTAAAAACCATTTACTGCCTTTTATAATTATCTAAATTTTTTCCACTTTCTCTCAAGCCTATGTACATTTATTCAAAATGTGACCCATTTAGCCATCTTTTCCATCTTAGTTTGTCTTTATTTTGTATCTGTAATAATTTTTTGATCAGGAATACTTCTTAAAATGCTAGGTGTGGCTAGGACTAAGACTGCTTTTGCCTTTTGGCTTGACCCAGTCCAACATGGTTAAGGTCTATTCAATGCCTCTGGTACTGCAGGGTGGGAGTAATCCTTACCACTTCAACTCTGGGTAGCACCGTGCACCCTCTTTTTAAAAATTGATTTTATTGAACTATATATTTTTCTCTGCTCCCTTCCTTCCTCTCCCCTCCCCTTCAACCTTCTCTCATGGTTTCTATGCTCCCAATTTACTCAGAAGGTCTTGTCGTTTTCTACTTCCCATGTATATTAGATCCATGTATGTCTAGCAGCATTGTTTGTCATAGCCAGAACCTGGAAACAACTTAAATGCCCCTTGACCCAAGAATGGATAAGGAAAATGTGGTATATTTACACATGGAGTACTACACAGCAGAAAAAAATAATGACATCTTGAAATTTGCCAGCAAATAAATGGAGCTAGAAAACCCAGACCCAGAAAGATAATTATCACATATACTCACTCGTAAGTGGTTTTTAAACATAAAGTAAAGAAAGCCAGTCTACAAAGAGGACCCTAAGAGAAACATATAAACTCTCTTTATTTGAGTAAAAGCTAAGTCTGCCATGCAATGCAGTGCATGGTGTGGAAATATCTCTGTGTATGGCCATGGGAATCCATCAAGCTCTCCTGCCTGTGCATTCCTATCAGACCTGATCCTTCCTCCTGCCCAAGCAGGGGTGGGTGGTGCTGAGCCACAAGAATGGTCTCAGCTATTTTCCTCCAGATGCTGAGTAAGTATACAAACACCCTAACCTAAAGTGGGTGGCAAGCGTCAGTTCCAAACATTTGGGTGCCATTCTGTAGTCAGAGGCTGCTCATTTGTTCCCAGCCACACAGACCAGAAATAATCGCACAGAAACTGTATTAATTAAAACACTGCTTGGCCTATTAGTTTATGCATATCTAGCTAGTTCTTACATCTTAAATTAACCCATTTCTATCAATCTGTGTATTGCGATGTGGTTGTGGCCTACTGGTAAGGTTCTGTCTGACATCCAGTGTCTGTCTCTTGAGGTGGCTACGTGGCTTCTCATTGACTCAGCCCTCTTTCTCTCTCAAATGAACCCCTTTCTATTAGTCTGTGCATCACCATGGGGTTTGTGGTTTACTGGTAAATTTCCCGGGCATCTGTCTTCTTCATCAGTGGCTACATGGCTTCTCCCTGACTCTACCTACTCGCCTTCTATCTATCTATCTCTTTCAGCCTGACTTTACACTGTTAAGTCATTGGCCAAAAGCAGCTTTTTTTATTAACCAATGGCAATAAAACATATTCACAGCATTCATCACCTACCATATCAGGCAATCATATTTGAGGAAAGAACTCCTTTTGTGGTACTCTCTGTCCAGTTATACTTTTATAGCCACTTTATTTTCAATGATTATTATTTTAATGGGTTTGTATTTTTATATTCTAGTGCTATTCATGGATAGATAACACCCACAAAGTACTATTCCTATTGTCTGTATGTGAGTTCTGCCTCTCTCTCAAATGGCAGTAATATCTAACAGTCACTTTATGAACACGTGTCTTGTCCATCTGTAGCTTTAAGTCTACCCACAGTCCTTTTCTAACCAAACTGCTTGTATTCCACATCTTTCTGTTTGGATTTTGCTTTGAATGTTCATAAGAAACATGATTAAGTGCAGAAAGCAGTAACCATGCTACTGCCTAAATGTTATTTTGTCCTGGAATTTCCTCTAAAAAATAAATTAGTATATTTATTTATTTAATTATTGCCTAGCTAATTTTCTCATAGCAGTCCTCTTCTTTTGGTTCTACTTATTCACTGCTGGTAGTCAGGTAGGTTTTTGATAAGGTTACCAGATACATGACAAAGAATATTAAGGAAGAAGATATTTATTCTGACTCATGGTTCATGAATTACAGTTCTTAACAGGAAAGTCTAATGGCTGCACTGGATTTAATTTCTGCCTGCAGGAGCTAGTGGCTGCTCACATCACAATTAAAGAGAAGAAGGATTAAAGGAACCAGAATAGAAGCTGGATCTACCTCTCCAGGACTACTGCTAGTAGCCCTCATGTCCCAACTAGACTTGTGGGCTAGACTATGTCACAATGTTTCTGTAACTTCCCCCAAACATTGCTACAAGTTGGGGACCAAATGTTTAAACACATGAATTTCTTGAGAGCATTTTAGGTGCAAACCATCACACAGAATCTTTAATAAGTAATTCTTTAGAACATACACACACACGTGCAAGCACTCACTCACACACACACACATCTTGAGTTTGCATTGTATTTTATTGGAAAAATATCCCTTTAGTATACATGTAAGAATAACTTCTTTTACCTTAACAAAAAGCTATCAGGGTAAAATTGTTCGTCTCTGAACTATGGGATTATGCTTCTTCATTTTTACTCCAACTTTAGTTAGTGTGGGAAGACATCCTATATAATGATTACCTTATGAACTCTTACTTGTATTCCTGGAATAGCTTTTGATAAGACTTTCTTGCTTCCAGTTTCTTCTGTCATTAAATATCTTTCCTTATTTGGCTGCCGATGATCTACTTTAAAATGCAAATATTACCATATTGTCTTGTGGATAAATTTATTCTCTGCTTAATACCCTTAACTAGTTTTCATTGTCTATAAAGTTGTCAGTTTCCCTTTGCCTTTTATATAATGCTTCTAATACCTACATACAGCTTAACCAATCTCAACTCCTGAAACATTAAAACAGAGTAAAGGTAGTAGCCTTGGTAGGTAATAGCAGGTTGATTGGTAAAAATGGAAAACAAATATGGTATAGTAGTAGTACACACCTGCAATTCTAGCACTTGTGAGGCTGAACCAGAATGATCTTGAATGTAAGGACATCCCTGAACTACAATGTGAGAGCCTCTCTCAATCAAAGAAAACCAAAATGACAACCAAAGAATGAAATATCTGTATAAATACATATGTCTATATAATTTCAAGCAGATAATGCACTTAAAACAAAGGCAAAGTGGTTTTCTGTAGACTATCGTATGAAAGGAAATCCAAGGCTGCTACTTTACTGTAGGGAAATTTCAAGAGCCGAGACCCATTAAGCAATGTGTAGGTCACAGAGGCATTGTATAACAGACAAGGGAAACTGACAATTATTTTATAGACAATGAAAAAGAGTTAAGGATATTAAACAGAGAATAAATTTATCCACAAGATAACACAGTAGTATTTGCATTTTAAATAGATTATCTTCAGCCACATAAATGAGAGATTTAATGACAGGAGAAACTGGAAGCAAGAAAGCCCTATCAAAAGCTTCTCCAGGAATCCAAGAAAGAGGTCATATGGGACTCATTTGAGAAATCCTCTAGGAAGTAAATGCAGCAAATCAAGAGATATATTATTTTGACATTTATTGAACATTAATTGTGTATAGAATACTATGGGAAAAATTAGCTATCTAATCCAACTTTCTATGAATGTTTCAATCTGCTTTACAGCCTCCCTGGTAAGCAGCTCCCCAGTTTCTGAAAACTTCCAATGATAGGGAACTAAATCCCTCAAGCTGCACTCAGCTCCCTCTTTAATTATTAGAAATGGCTACATTCTATGACTTCCTTAGATTGATTTCCATTGCTCCTGCATCAACTTCAAGTCTCATCCACAGGAGCTACAGTGACAAAATTTATTTCCTGTTCTGAACAACAGCATTTTTGTTATTTGAAGGAAGGAATCAAGTTTTTCTAATGTTTTCTTTTCACTTAAAATTTTATTTATTTTTTTATAGTATTCAATGTCATCCACATAGCTGATTATTTGCTGCAATTACACCCACATCTAAAGAGCAGCTTCTAAGGTCATGTGTGTATGGAAGGCTTCCCCCCTCAAGTTGGCACTCAGACTTGAACTCTGTCTTAAATGAGAAGACTTGGGAAAGGTCAATCAAAATGAATATATATGAACACACTGTCTTGCAACCCAAGTTAAAAACAATATAGAATGAAAGTAGATTGCATATAGTATGGAAAAACAGAGGAGAAATACTAGATGTTAAATGTTTAGGCAGGGATGGGAGCAGAGGGATAAAGTAAAGGATAATAATGTGGGTTAAAAAAAAACTAACAATGCATGAAGAAACCTTATGAGAACTATATACAGTTTGTAATATACTTATCATAACTGGTCAAAGAAGTGAATAGTGACAAAGTACTCATCCATGAGTAGTGTATTTACACCAACCTTCTCTACCTCAAGGTTTAGGTAACATTACAGGAATGAGCATAGAAGGAATTTAACATTCAGCAGATTAGGAGGGCTGACAAAATTTTTTCTTCTAAATATTACATGGCTGTAGCATATACAAATTCACAGGCATTATGGCTAAATACACAAAATCTATGTAAAACCAAGAAAATTAAAATTCCAGCACAGATTCAAGAGGGCGTCCTGAGATCCAGCCCCTAGCTAAGGAGCCAAACCGATGATGACTGCCAGGGTAGGGAGAATCACCTTCTCTTAGTGGTCTGCCACAGGTTACTTATGCTCATGTGTCCACCCCACAGCCATGTGCATACAAGCAACACTAACTGGATTCATGTGTTTTATTAAAGAGAATAAAGAGGAATGGACATGAAATCCAATGGGAGATTTGTTGGGGATACCAAGGGAGAGAGTTGGAGGTGCTTATGAGCAACAAACATTGTATCCCTCCATAACATCTTAAAATAATTAATTAAAATATAAAAATTCTTTATGTTTTAAAATGTTATAGTTCTGGATTACATATGCCCAGTTTCCGGCAAGAATGTGGTGTGCTTTGAGAACATCTGTGTCTTCTCCTGTACTCTTCTGTCTTTCATATCTCTTTTTATCATTAGTACCCTTTGTTTCCCAGACAGTATAATTTCTGCTTCTTATCATCTATAGACACATAAGTTTTATGTGTCTATATAAGATCTAGGACCCACAAATGAGAGAATACTTGTGATATTTGTCTTTGTGAGACTGACTTAATTTCTTTAATGTGATTATTTCTAGTTGTAGCCTCTGTTCTGAATGTAACATAACTTTGTTTTCTTTTAGCGGAAAAAATACATAGCGCATATAAACTATATTTACCTTATTCATTTCCTTGTTGACAGACACCCAGGCTATTTCCCTAACTTAGTTATTGTGAATAAACATTACTGTGCAAGGAGCCCTGAGACACTGACTTTGTGTCTTTGGGGTGTATAACTAGCAGCTGCATAGCTGGGTCTGAACCCTGATTTTCTGAGCAGTTAATACCTGGAATTATTGCTTCATAACTCGGCATTCTTTGCTTTTTCTCATTTTGGTAAGTAAGGTCATTACCGAGACACTTCAATCGTTGGGAAAGTTCAGTTGATTGAACTGGGGTATGGTGGTAGAGTAAGGGTGCTTGGTGTTTAAACCTGGGACTGGTCACATCAGAATTGTCCAAAAGCACATACAAAAGTGGGACTCAGGCTACAGAATGCAAATTCTCACCCAGATCTGATGGTCAAATGTCTGAGGCATAGGCTGCTGGACCCATCTTTTCATGAATTTTCAGGACACTTTCTGCAAATGTTAAAGTTTTAGATACATTGCCTTTGCAGGCCTCTGACAATGTGTTCAAGAACATTTCAAAAGCCCGTACACTTTTAACAAAACACTTTTCCTTTCTACATAGGAAGTTTAAGCAGCCTCTCTGGGAAACACGGACAACATCAGCATAATACGCTGGCGTTTAAACACTGGGGGAGGGGAGCACCGTCCTAATTAAGTCCTACAATCTTCTGGTTGTGTGGAATATTTTTTTAAAATAGAAAGAAAAAGAAAACAAAACAAAAAAATATGCCTTTGGTCAATCCATTACAAAAAGGACTGAGCTGCTGACCTTTTCATTCTGCTGGGGTTGTGTGTGCAGCAGCACAGTAACCTTTTCCAGCTGGAATAGAAAGTTCAATTAAGTTTGTTGGCTCAGAAATCTGCCCGTGTCCCGGAGAGCAGATTAGGCATTTAGGGGCTGCAATTATCCATCTGCTGCTTCTACAAAATGGAAAAGAATGCATACCCGTCATACCTATCTATGGGCACATACAGAAGCAGATTCACACATATCTCTGTACAAGTGCAAATGCAGGGGCTACAGACACGCAGTGGCGGTAGCAGAGATATTCAATCATTCTCAAATATGAGTTCTTTATACATTACTGGTGATGAGTTTTAATTTTTTTGTTGTTCTTAGATTTATTTCATGAAATACATTCTGACTTCTCCTCCTCTTTCCTCCCCCAACTCCTTCTGGTTCTCCCACCTTCTTAAACCTCAGAATTTCTGTTGAATCTCTTTCAAATAAGAAAGCAAAAACAAACAGCACAATACAACATATACAAATAAAATAAAACTTACAAAACAAAAATCAAAACAAACAAGCAAAAGGCTAAAACAAAATAAATACTCCACATAAAAGCCCTCAAGTTCACTTTGTGTTGATGAGATTCTCCTGGGCATGGGACCCGGCCTGGAGAGAGGTCAGTGACACATCATTAGAAAAACAAAACAAAACAAAACAAAACTACAACAGCAACAAAAAAATCTCAAAAACTAGATTTTCCTTTGTTAATGGTTATCAATTACAAAGGTTAAGGTAGGACATAGGGAGACCCAGGGTCTATTTGCTCCTTTCAGTGTTGAGAATTCACCTAGTTGGAATCATATCAGGTCTTGTGTGTGCTGACATAGTCTATGTGGGGACATGTGTCAATTCTGTTGTGTCTGGAAGGCACTAGTTCCTTTGAGTCATCCATCATGTTTGGTCCTTAGAATGTTTGTCCATTCTCTTCCACAAAAATTCTTGAGAACTTTTGGGAGGATCTCAATGAAGACATCCCATTTACAACTTAGTGCCCCCCAATCTCTTACTCTCTGGAGGACTTCAATGAAGACATCCCCCCAATCTCTTACTCTCTGGAGGATTTCAATGAAGACATCTCCCCAATCTCTTGCTCTCTGGAGGACTTCAATGAAGACATCTCCCCAATCTCTTACTCTCTGGAGGACTTCAATGAAGACATGCCATTTACAATTTAGTGCCCCAAGTTTTATACTCTCTGTAAGTCGTTCAGTTATAGGTCTCTGTGTTTATTTGCCTCTTGTGGAATAAGAAGCTTCCCTAATGTGGCATGAGGCATTGACCGCTAGGTATAACAGTACATCTTTAGAAGTCATTTCATTGCTATGTTCTTTTAGTGGAATAATAGGATTTCCCCTGGGTTCACGACCTATCTAGTCTCAGGTTCTTGACCACTTTAGCAATTCCAGGTATGGGTCACAACTCTTGGCGTGGACCTTAAATTAATCAAAAAGTGGTTGATTTTCCCTTAACATTTATGTCACTATTGCACCAGTATATCTTACAGGCAGGTTACTGTTGTAGGCTGCAGGTTTTGTAGTTGTGTAATACATTTCTTCTCTGGTAGTGTTAAGAGTACCTTCCTGTACCCATTCAGGGTAGAGTAAGGGTGAAGCTTTTTATAGTCACCAGTTCTACTCCTCCATGTTTAAGGATTTATTGAGTGTTGTCTGCAACAAGAGGGTCTTGCCATTAGGATGTGGACAGCAAGAAACAGCTTGTGATGTTTGGGGAATTCCATTGGAGCCCATTCAATAATGACTCAGAAAGATGTAACCCATTCCTGGCACTAGAGGTTTTATTCAGTGACATAAGTTATCTGGTTGATGACATTGTCTCCACTATTACATATGTAAATTAATTTTATATATTGGAGGAAGCTTTATATTATTAAATTTTTATATGGTTTTGAAAATGCCTTTAGTATTGGTTCTCCCCCAATATTCCCTTCTTTACTCTCTTTTCTCCCATCTTTTTCTCCTTTGTTTCTTGTTTCTGGCCATCATATTCCGCCATTTTTCATAGGTATATCTTCTTATCAGCTCCTTAGTTATTTCCTAGTTTTAAGGGCAGAACATAGTCTTGACCTATGATATTGGTATATAAGAAATACACTGTTGGTATTCAACTATCTACATACCCAGTTTGTTTTCAGCAGAGTAATTAGCAAAATGCAAAAACTTGCAATGTGGCCTTTATCTCTCTGAGCCTCAATTTCTTGATCTTTAAAATGGAGATAACAGTATTAATTTCACAAAAGGGTTCTGAAGACTAAACGTGACAAAATATGATTTTTTTAAAAAATAGGTAGTCTACGAAACAAATGGTAGCTATAATTTCCACGTTATTGATCATCACTCTGACTTTTGTGGCTAGGTTTTTCAAATTTTCCTCTTATAACTATATTCCATGTCTAGAAAATAGCACATCATCTCCCTTTTCCTGAAGACAATATTCTTCACGTCTGCCCCATTCTAGGACTCAGCCTTGTTTTGTTCTTTTCTCAGAATTGGTAGGCTGGTGAGTAAATCTCACAGCATATCATGTTCTAAACGTTATTCTTGGAAAAGTAGAGAAGTGAGATTCTGTAAGTGTAAATTAGATAAAGTTCTATCTCCATTCCCTTCCAACTCTTTGAATCAAACTCTCTATAGTATTTAAATAGGATGACACATCCTCACAGTAGCCTATGAAGTTTAGAATGATCTGGCTATTACTTAATCGAGTTTGTATTCTCTGACTTCTGAATTATAATGTGTTAGGCACAATAGCTGTTTCCAGACACCTAAACTCAGATTCTTCCTGCCTCATGACTTTTGCATGTCTGTTTGTCTAGTATGCTTCTTCTCCAATGGTTATTATCATTTCTTTTTCGTGCAATGTCATATCACCACCTTCGAGGGCCTTTCTGGATTGCCTTTTCTAAACTAATCCACAGCTGTCATGGTAACATCTACTTAAGTTTGTCCTGTATCATTCTTTACTTTATTTATAATTCACATGGTATTTTGTTATCTATCTTTTTACATTGATGGAGATGTCCCATTTATGCTCTGTCTGAGAATGATGTCTTGCTGTGAATCTCTGCATGTGTTCCTGTCATCTGCCTGAGGAAGCACCTCATATCATGACCAAATAAAACACTAGTCTACAAGTACAGTACTGGAACAATATTTTAAATGAAATCTAAAATCCCTAAGTCGTTAAGATTTGCTCCCATTTAAATTCTCCTTGGGGTGCTCAATGCATTAATAGGCAATACAATAACCAAACCATATATATCAATAAAACTTTTACCCACAAGCTTATAGTACCCAACCTAGGAAGCCAAACCATATTTCTGGGTCATACCTGTCATAGAAAGTTAAATTTGACTCCCCAAGTGGATCCCTGTCTTTACTTTCCTAAACCAACAATTTTCAACCATCACCCACCTAAATATAATACCCCTTTGCTGAAAAATGGCTCAAATACTGAAAGCTTGTTGCCCAGCTGGTAGCCATGCTTCTTACACAGCATCTGGCTTTCATCAGGCAGGAAGCACATGATCCAATACTTGTAAGTTGGATTCCTGTGCTGTAATAGGATCATTGGGATGTAATGAAGAAAACAAAGATAGAGGTTGATAGGAAGTAGATCACATGCAATACAAGCTTGAAGGGGAGAGCATGCACTGGCCCTTTTCTGCAACTTAACTTCCTTTTGGCTATCAGAAGTCAGGTGTTTTACCACACTGTCCCTCCCATGATGTTCAGTTTTGTTTCAGACCCACAGCAATGGCTCAACCAACTGTGAACTTAAATCTCTGTGTTAATAAAAACAACAAACACACCAACCCTTTTGAATACTTACATGTCTGTCAAACACAAGTGATTATGTTTGACCCCTTACTACAGTAAGTTCTGAATAAACACCTTCCATTTCTTCTTATTGGGTAATCTGTATTTATTTCTCCTTGCATGTTCTAGCCTAGAAGATTACTGTCATATAAAGCAAGATTTGATATGGCAAACATTATCCAAGAGATAATTGAGGAAGGCAATCCACATGGTGTTTTCACTTACAGGTTGTCATTGAGATTCATGGATCTCTTATCAATTGTGTTGCTCTCATTAGTCTCTAAAGAATGCAGACAGTGTATATTAGAAGTGCCTACTCATGATGGCTAATGGCCTGATGAACCCATAGATCAGAGACAAAGGACACTGCAGACCCTTGGTCATGTGACTATGATTAAAAGCTCAAAATCTCTGAAGCCATCCAGCATTACGACAGAATCTTGTGACATATTTGTAGACCAGACTAAGATAAAAATTCTAAATTTAAAGTGCTGTTTCTATTGAATATGTATTATTGTCACAAAAAGTGGAAAAATCATAAGTCAGTCCATTAAGTCAGGGCTGTCTTAATAGTGATAATGGCCTTGACTTTGTCCTTAGGCAGACCTAGTTTGAATATATTTCTACTGTGTGGTTTAGGGAAATTATTTGGATGACTCTCACCTTCGTAACTTTTCCAACCATAAATTAGGGACAATAAACAATGTATGTTTCAGGAAATCATCATAAGATTATGGCAAGTAAAAAACATCAAATCATTTACAATCTTTATAATAGTATAGCTGTATATGTAATTGGAAATAGACAGATTTAGTATAGTATTAACACTGCATGTTACAACTATTGCTTAAACCCTGGGGTATCTGATTTTGTCTGATCCAACTATCTTTGTGAAAGTAATTAATAAAATAATGTTTTGCGTCACAGAACAGGAGTCAGCATTCTAATTAGATTTACTACACGGAGATATGGTTCAAATAGGACTACTAGAGTTCATTGAACAATAAAACTATGAAACAATTACTTTTTATATTAAAAGACCATGGATTTAACTTATACAAATCCAAATGCAGGATAGTAATTTTTGTTTACTTTTTTAACCAAACTGAATTTTTTGAAAGACGATCACAGGTGTTTAAAAAGAAAGAGAAGCCATTTTATCTAATCCTGTAAGTAGTTGTCATTCATGGACAATATACTAGTTTTAGAGGTAAGATATCTCCTCTCCTTGGTTAGGGAAGAAGAAAGCCCTTCACTATTGTGGAATGACACCCTGGCTTTAAGCCCCACATCATGCTTCTTTTGAGAATTATATTTGGTAGTTACTATTACAGAAACCAGTTATCTTGTCAGTTTGCAGATAGATTTAGCAGTACTCATCGCTCTGGGTAGATAAGATGTTTTTTTCACAGTGGATGAATGGTCTGTAACACTGTAAGATACTGATCTTTACAACTGTTTAATCAGTTTTATTTTTGTACAGTGTTGGTGACCTAAATATTTTGCTGTCCTGATTTTGTAAATCAAATGAAATTATGAAAGAGGATTCTGACCGGAGGTATTTTGTACATATGTATAAATGTTGTACAAATAAAAATAATAAATGATAAAGATAAAAAAGAACATAGCTTATTATTAGTCTATAAAAGAAATTAGGAATGACTTCTGTTCAAATAATAATAATTGATTTATTGATTCTTTGTGAAGATAATTTGTTTTCTATGTTTATTCTGTAACTTTTTCATTCACTTGTCTTTTTTTTCTAAGTTAGAGGTTTCTTATTTTTTTAAATCTGGAAAATGACAAATGATGGGTTTTTATTGATTTTTATTGAGCTCTGCATTTTTCCCTTAAATGGTGGGTGGAATGACAATATAAATATTTGAAGTATTTTATTTATTTGATGGAGATATAATTTCCATTGTAAATATCTAATATTTAAGAAAATTAAGCTGTTACAGATGGTGAAAAGAAGGATTTGAGAGAGTCTTCCAGGACCAATGATTGAGGTAACATTTTGCCCCACAGAAAAATACTTTACTTATATATCAGGGGCTTTATATGAACAACCTGTTGACACAGCCCCATTTTGAAGATGATTAAACTGAAGGTCAGAGAATAAACATTTTACAGTGATGTAGCAAACATTTGCGTCTGAGTTTGTGTTAGCTTTCACAGGTGCTCTTTCTACTCTAAGTATTTTCACAGCTTGTTCCAGCAGGGAAGAGTCAAACAAAAGAAGCAGAGGGTGATCACAGCAGAGAAATTAATTTTAAGTTGCATTAGTCATTGCTTTCAGACTCCAAAGCACTGACATGGATTAGCAGCCTGTCCACTTCCTCTAAAAGGAACCACTAGTCATGCTTGTTGGTGACTAGGGTGGCACCCCCCAGCCTCTGCCAGTCCCACCGTTAGACAGGGTGGAAGAAAAATTTGCAGCCAAGTGTTCTGCCATTCTGATTCCCATCTATGTCAATTGTGTAATTTATGGATGTACTTTTCCCTGTACTGCAAAGAAGATGCACAGGACCTTTGGAAATAATTCAATTTCTCTCAAGGAAACACATTTAGTGAAATTATTGTTAATGCATCTGTATAAGAGGTGCTCAACCTCAACAAATATGTCATGCAATTATAGCAAAGATGAGACAGTGACAACTGGTTAGCATCAATCATTTTCCAGATCAATAATAGCCATGTAACACACAATCAAACCTAATCAACACCCTGTGATTAAGGAACAGAGCTTTTGTTGCCTGCTCACAGGGTTGCAGTCCCTGGAAAAAATTGGCCTAGAGTCCTAGATGTGAAACTGGAGGTGGAAACAAAATCTATGAACATTAGAATTAACCAGATTTGGATCAGATCCTATAAATAACAACTTTCAAGTCGTGTATTCATTTGTATAGCTATGATAGTGATGAAGACTGTTTACACACAAAACACTTTTGGTACTGTGTACTAAGCTAAGTATTTCATCTGTACTCTATCATTTCTCCATTGTTGTAAATGGGGTGTGTATTCTGGTGTAACCTCTTTACAAGGAGATTGAGTCTCAGGGATAGGTGACTTACTGAAGATGAAATGCCGGTGGCCCCATGCTGGTCTCAGAACTACCCAGGAAGCCTTACTGTGTATTTACTTATTTTTGTATTTTTAGATGGATAACATTGAGATTCACACTCACACAGCTGTTATTGTGGTGAGAATGTGAAGAATGTGTTAAGTATTCTCATTTATTTTTATACTTTCTTGTCAACTGAAGTCCTCTCTTTTCTAACAGATTCTCTCAAAAATATCTTCCTCTTACATAATATCCCCATAAGTCCTTCTCCTCATAAACTGCAGCCTCTAATAACCACCATTGTTCTCTGTGCTTCATGAGATCAACCCCTTCAGACTCTACATGAGTCAGATCATGTGGTACTGATCCTTTTGTGTCCAGCTTATTTCCCTAAGAAATGTTTCTAACTCTGTCCATGATGCTGTAATGACATAATTTTATTAATCCTTTCTAAATTTACTCTATTGTGTTCCCTTACTTCTTTCATTAATTCTTCTTTTAGTGACCACTTAGTTTTCTCTTATACTTGGCTATTGTAAACAGTGCTAGAATTAGCCTGAAAAGGCAGATATCTCTTAGAACACACATTTCAACATTCGTGGATATATATCCAATACTGGGATTGTTATATCATAGGATAATTTCGTGTTTAAATTTTTGAGACACCTCCATACGTACTTTCATAATGGTTGTAATAATTCACATTCCTAATAGAAGTTTACTAACCTGATTCTGCAGAACTTCTAAAAGTTGATCAGTGTTTGGGCTTCACGTACTGTCATCATCAGAATCATAATTATTTTTCACAATAATTTTAATAAGATAAAGAAAGCACACAGAAGAGTTCACAGTAAAATGTAGCACTGTGCAATTCCACAAGGCGAACATGTCTATGTATGCAGCATGGTACAAGACGGGACTTTTCAGTACCTGCAAAGCACCTTGTGCTGCTCTCAGTTCCTCCCACTGCATTCGGTCTTCATATAATCATCATCCTGGTTTTCAACCATAGACGTTCATTTTCCCTGCTTTATATTTTTTATCAGTGGAGTCATGTAGTTGACATACATGTGTGCCTAAGTTTACCTTATACTAAGGCACATTACTTCTACAGTATGTAACATTGGTTTGCTTATTCTTATAGTAGAGTAATTCATGGTAAAGAATGTCCCAAAATTCATTTATCATGTCTTTTTCATTTGTTTATTGCAAATGATAATACTGGTGATATTTTTATATGAAAAATTCCATATCAAAATTAAATGTATACTGTTGAAGCTACACAGGAAATGAGATAACTGCCAGAGAGAGTGAACAGTTTTGTTTCATATATGAAGGTATCCTCTCACATCCACCTCATAAACAGCAATTGCATGCTTTAGTAGGGATGGCTCTGGTCTCTCACAAGAAAGAACAGTACCCTGTGATTTAGAAAGAGCAGAGTGAGAGGTATCTGGGTTAAAGGGTCTGATGATCACAGGCAAACAGGGGAAACTGAATGGCTTATCCTTAGGCAAGAGGAAGTGATCATCTACAGGAACGTACAAGCCTATCTCTTAGATATCTCTGTTGGATATCAGCTCTTCCTGATGTTTCCTTTTCCATGGATTGTCTCCTCTCACTTTGCCTTGTGTATCTTCTTTGTATGTTCATCCTTTGGTCTTTTTCATTTCTCCTTCCTAGAATTCTGTAATGAACTTAGAGAATTTTTGTTTTTATAGAACTTTAGCTTGAAGTGGCTCTATTCTGGTCCTTAAGTTTGTCTTGAATGAAACTTTCTAGACATTTACAATACCTGTGTATTTTCAACTTTCCTGTTATTTCTTTATTCAAGTTACCAAGATCACCACTGTGACATTTTAGTGTTACTCATAAAGTCAAAAGCTGAACATTGGCACATGGAATGGTACCCTATTTGCAAAGAACCAAATTCTGACATAATCAGTTGATAATGAAAGAGGATTGATGCCACATGATCCTTAAAATGTTTGACTACAAGACAGAAAAAGTCTTTAAAAGATTGAGTACAAGAGACAATGAAAGATGGGTAAGGCCTCCTGAATATGTAGTCTTAGCATTTAAAATTCACTTGTGAGATAACTAGGGATCTTTTCTCAGAAGCTGAAAGTTTTTCTTTAAGGCTCTGGATACTCAGTACATGACTTCCATAAGCATTTTTAATACATTAATCTATTTATTTGTTCTATTCTGTAATAAGTGTGGTCTCTTTACCTGGCCCTAAACTTTAAAATTTGCTCCTTTACTCTTCAGCAAATATTTTCTGCACATCTCTGCTTTTCAAGGTACTGTCTTATATACTGGATATTTGATAATTAATAAATTAGGCAAAACCACTCTTGTTGCCTGTATAACAGCTATCAGGAAGAATAATAAAGCCAGGGTCTTTTTCTTTTGTGCTTGCTGTGCAACTTATATTTCCCACCAAGTTAAGTGTCCTCTCTTCTGCCCACGCTGCTCTGTCATCTCCAGATGCTGGAGGTATAGACACTGAGATCTCACAAATAGACTGAGTGATTTTGAGGCTGTTTCCGAGATCTTGACCAAATGGGCCAAATCTTTTCTGGACATCTAATGAAATATTCCATGGTAACCCTTCAGGAACCTGGGTTCATAGGAAACAAATGATAAGATCAACACATAGGTAATTAGAGCAAAATTCATGGAAGAAACCTAGGATGTCATATGTTAAAGATACTAAAAGTAAATGAAGAGCAATGCGGAGAAATTATATCCTAAAGGTTTTAATACCTTTTTTGGATGTGGTGGTGGTAGTGGTTCATCCCGTGCCATTCATCTGTTAGCGGATATACTATGCATTACTCTGAATACATACAATTTGATTGGAAAAGTGGGAAGGTGATTTTGAGGAATGTGTACAGAAATCACACAATTGTTAACTGTGGAAAAGACTTTATTTCACAAATACTGGGAGAGAAGGGCAGCATACATAAGGTTTCCATCATACACAATGGATAGAAATTGAGAAAATGTCTGTTTATAGTATATAGAAGGATTCTTGGATGAAGGAAATCCTATAACCCTAAAAACTATAATGAAGAATTCAGTTCTTGATCAACTATAAAACATAACTCACTTGTAGCAAAAACCTGTAAATGCAAACAGTGTGGGTAAGTATTGATGTGTCATAGTTGCTTTAGAAAATAATTCATTTTGGAAAAATGCAAAGCATGTGGCAAAGCCCTCAGATATTCTGATTCCTTTTACACACACACACACACACACACACACACACACACACACACACACACACACAAACTGACTTTGGACAGAAACCTTACGAATGTTTAAAAAGTTATAAACCCTTCAGATATTAGTTGTTTCTTCAACTACCTGAAAGAACTCATAGTGGAGAAAGCCCCCGTGGATGTAAAAGAATGTGTTAAGGCCTTTAGATGTTCCAGTTCTCTTCACAGGCATCAAAGAACTGATATTGGAAAGAAACCTGATCTGACTGAAGAATGTAGGGTACCTTCAATATCCTGGTTTCTTTTAAAGACATGAAAGACTTTACGATAAAGAAAACCCCTATAAGGAATGACATAACCTGTCAGATGGCCCAGTTCTTTTTAAAACATGGAAGAGAAAGGCTGTCTCTATCCTGTAGGAAAGGATTGTTGTTGTTACAAATGTGCTAAGTCTTGCTTGTTCCAGTGTGTTTGAATACTAGAGAACTCATTCTAGAGGTAGTCACTGTGAATAAATACAAAAGGAGATTTTCTTTTTCTCATATCCACGCTAGGACCCATGTTAATAATCATTAGGAAATGTTTTATAAATGTAAGGATGTTTACTTGATAGCAGTCCTAGCATTTCAGAAATCATAGGAAATATTTCTATTTTAGTAATTATGCTAAAAGTCCCTGGAGAATTCCCAATGAAAATAAATCCTATGTTGTAAGGAACTTTGAAAGCCTTATGCAAGTTAATTCTTATATCATGCTTTATGTTTTATAACAATCATGTTCCTGGAATGCCACTTATAAATCCTACATTACTGGGTGATATGTATAATGTGTGTGTCATTGGCTTACTTATCCAAAGCAAATGAGTTTACATATGCATCAAAGGAAATTCTGAGGTATGAATATTTTGATATGCTTTAAGGAAATGTATTGGGCTTAGCAAGTAATTATTTTTTAATATAATCAAATGATTTGTTGATTTTAAACTATGTTGTATCTGGGGATAAAGTCAAATGCATTTCTAATATATAAATAGTATATTTATTTATTTGTTTATCCTTATCCAGCCTCTTTCTTCCTCTCTGTGGTAAGAAAAATCAGCCCCAGTTCTTTGCACACCCAGGCAAACATTCTACCACCAAGCAGCATCCCATCCTGTAGACAGGTTAATTTTTATAAACCTATAATATAATTTAATTGTTATGTGATTAATGATCCATTGAAAAATGGGACTATTTTCATTGGTTTGGATTTTCTAAGTGTCCTAAAATGACAGGTTCTGTATATACTTTTTCTATTATATAATACCTTGCTTTTCTTTCCCACAAAATCTAATCTTTAATTTTCATAATTATCATAAAATTTTATTGTATTTTTAATAACAGTTGATATCAGTTGGTAAGTATATGGAGTCTATTGCATGTTCTTGTTTGAATAATTATTTTCATCTCCTTATGCTGATATTATTTCTGGAGGCTATTTGGCTAGTTTTTAAAATTATAGTATGAAAAGTATACTATCTCCTCTAATATCCAAAGGAGATCTTGAAATATCCCTGCCTCTGAGCTCCATGTGGTTCAATCAATACGTTTTTATGTACACATATACTGTGAAATCACAGTTACAGGATGCCTTTTAATATCACTGCAAGTAACATGTTATATCTGGGCTTTTCAAAATACCTTAAAGCAAACTGAGGGCCTTTATTTGTTGTCATAGTTCATTATTTGTGATTTTACCATGAGGAGCTATTGTTGTCTAACTTATTTAAAATTTTTGTCATATGATATATTTTAATAATATTTTCCCATCTAGTAGGATGGTCCTGTAGTTTTTTACAATTATTTTTATTAATATGTATTTATTAATTATGTAATTGACTTTCAGATGCAAAAAAGGACATTTTGTTTCTGGATTAAGTCTTTTTTCACTATTGAATGCTAATCAATTTATAAATTAGTCTATTTATTTTTCTACTGTTTAATTAGAGCTTTTTGCACCCATTTTTAAGGAGAATTGTGTACCGAGTATAATAATTCCTCCTATCAAAGGAAAAAAATAAGTAAGGTAGTTAGACAGGAATGTGTAGGATGTCTTTGCTTGTTTACTTAATTTGCCTTAGATTTTCAAGATATAATTGACAAAAGTTGTATAAAGTTTAGGGAAATAATGAGATGATGTGAGATATAGATGGACCATGTAAATGATTACCATAAGTTAATTTACACATCATTTTCAACACATATTTATCATTGAATGTGCATCGTGTGTGGTGCTGGGCTACTTAAAATATGATTTATTAACCAAAGTTCAAATAAACAAGTCAGAATTAATAATGAACATCACCACACCTCTTATTAGAGCCCTTGTTAGACTCACTTTTCTAGCTGAAGCTTGGTAGTCTTTGATCAAAATCCCATTTCTTGTGCTTCCTTTCAAACTTATAGTCTATGCTTCCATTAACTCAATGATTCAAATTTAAGTACAGTATGTGTCTTCCTGTGTCTTCATTCTCCTGTATTTTTTTATAAACTCACTGTTGCAAATGACAGAGTTTGTTTCTTTTCATGGGTGGGTAATATTCCATAGGCATATGTGTATGTGTCTGTACATGTACACAGTTGTAGTCAATATGCATCAAATAGTGATACCTTTGTTCACTGTGGCAAAATATCTAAGCTAACATTCTTGGAAAAATATTTTAGCTTTGTAGTGTAGAGGTTTCAGTCTCTGATTCTTTGACTGCATTGATTTTTTTTTTTGAGGGTGGTCTTTAGTGGGTCAGAACTTTGTGGTGACAGTACCTGACAACTTCAGCTTGTTCCCTTCCTGTTGGGCAGGAAACAACAATGAGAGGAGTGCCCGAGGGTCCTATATTCTCTTCCACAGTGAACTCCAATGAGTTAGCTTCCTTCTAGTAGCTCGTCCTCATTTATTAAAAGTTCTACAAATTCCAATAGTGTTCCATGCCAGCAGCCCATTCCTGAGCCTATGGACTTTGGGAGATATTTAATATGAAATATCAACACCCACCAGTCTCACTTCCCTTGAGATCTTGGAGTAATCTCACAACTAAACCTTTTCTCTTTTCAGCCATGGTGTTTTATATGCAAATATCATGACATACTTAGCATTTCCTTTTGTGAGCATGGTGGCAAGGTTTAAGATCTATTGCTTTAGAGAATTTCAAGCATGCAAGTTGATATGGTGTTATTATTGTCATATTATTTGTTGTCATTATTATTTGTGTTGATGATCAAATTCCTGGTTTTATACGAGATAGGAAAGTACCCTATCAGAGTGGCATATTCCGTGTCCAATAAAGTATTATTATATAAACCACTATGCTGTACACAAACTCTCTGGAAATAATTCTTCCTGGACAACTGAAACATTTTATTCCATGACAAGAAGGAGACAATTTCAGATCAAGTGGTCCTGGAATCTCTGTTTAAAGATGCAAAGTGAGTAATTAGCTGTATGATGGTGGGCCTCAAACACTGCACAATCTAGTGTAATAATCTCCCATGATAAAGACTAGCAACAAATCCTATGAAGGAATCATTTCTGTAAGTTTACTGAATAGAAGCTGGTATGGTAGCTGGACTTCTGTGTGGCTCAATGGTACTTCCTCAAGGACATTTTGTTGCCTCTACAGTTTCCTTCTACAGTGACTCAGAGCTGGTTTGTGTGGCGTTATAGTATGACAGAAATAACACTTGACTCATGATAGGTCATAAGAGGCATTGGTAGGGTAGTCTGCAATCACTCAATTTTGATATCAGTCACTGTGCCATAGAGTTGCACAGACACCCAAAGAGGTTCCATATGGCTCAGGCCCAAGCACAGATCACCACCAAATTGACTAGCCATGCTTTCCAGCTCTTCCGACTTCCAAAATGCACTTGGCACTCTTTCCTTCTGGCTCAGGGACAATTCCCATGAGCCACAAGTCCCCAGAGTTATGAATCCAGGCAACATTCGTAGGTCAGTGTGTGCAGTACATTTATACACAAAATAGATCGTTGTGTAAACTTGGCTATGAAAGTCCAAACCTTTTAAGTGGTCATCCTGACCCCATCAATCCCTTTGATGACACCATCCTCTGTGAATATCATGAGTAAGACTTTTATTAAAAGAATAGTCCAGGTAAGCTTTCCCAAACTCATGATCTAAAGCACAAAACAATCCCACACAAGTTTGGATTCAAAGGGTTATTTATTTGAGGGGAAAAAACTTACAGAACACCATCCTACACAACAGCCAGGAAAGGAGTCTAGTCTCTGGAGCAAGAGAGCAGGGGGAGAGAAAGAAACCACACCCCAGTGGGCTGGTATCTCAGCGGCTATTGGCTAAAGGAGCAGAAGGAGCTCCCATGGCAATGATATACAAAACTGGGAAAGATATTAAATATGTATTCATGGTTTTCAGTCTCTAGGCCTTGAGATAATTTGTTGAAAAAAAGAGATGGCTATTCTAGGTGGCCAGTGAGTCTAAAATGTAGTTTGCTATTGGAGAATATTATAGAGTCACTCAGAGAAGAAGTACAAAGCACTATTATGTAAGAATTTGTGGTTTTGGAGGGCATTTGAACTCATTATGCATTTCATAAGGAAAAAAATTGCAAGGTTTTCTCATAGGAGTAGCATTAGATATGAAAAAAGAGTTCCTAGGCTGCCAGTAGACAAATGAAATGGAGTAAGAGCTAAGGCAGGAAGACATGTTAGAATGTACTTCGGTTGGTAGAAATTCATCCTGGTAGTGCCTATTTTGAGAGAGATAATCAATGAAATTTCATGAGTTGAACATGAAACTAGAGAAAGTTAATAGCTAGTCTTTTATCTCATAGACTATAAAGGTTACCACTGATGGAAATGAGGACCACTATAGCTGTGGTAGAAAAAAAAAACTAGGCTTGTACATTGTAAAGTGAAACATTTAGGTTTCAGTAATTGGATAATGAATCTCCATGAAAATTGAGAAGAAAATAGGGAGGAAAAAAGCCACAAAGAATACTGGAGGCCACAGAAAGGAGATGACTTAAGAAGCCGAGAGTCAGCAAATGGGTCAAAGTCTGTTGACTTTTTGTAAGATGAACAATAAGAATTGCCTATTGAATCTGGATTGATGAAGACAGTTGTTAATATTAAGGATGGAAAGCATAGCCTTACAGAGGTATTTATAAATCTGTCAGCCACAAAGCATAGTTTTCTAAGTTTTTCCTCTTACTTTTATCATGGGAAAACAAATAAAAATGTATTATTGGACTTTTGTATGCCACATTTACACAATGATCTATTTTGTGTATGAATCTACTGCACACAGTAATGATGTATCAATACTGCCTGGATTTAAGACCGTGGGGACTTGTGGTCAGTAGGAATTGTCCCTGAACCAGAAGGTAAGAGTGCCAAGTGCATATTGGAAGGAGGAAGAGCTGGAATGCAAGGGCTAGAGAGGCAGATCCTAGCAGCCAACATCTAGTCTGAGCATGCAATGCCAGGGATCTTAGGCTGTCCTGTAAGGACTTGATATTCTTACTTTGTGTTTGCTGATTCCTACTTGAGCAGGTAAAGTGAGAAGAGGTTACTACTGTTACTGCCTGCAAACACAAAAGCAAATGTTAAAAAATAAATTGGATTTGAGTCATAGAGTGTTTGCTGTAAACTCTTTGCTGATTTTAGGGATCTGCATAAAGCCCAGAGAAGGAGTATGCATGATGCGATGCATGAATCCAAGAAACCTCCTAACTTACAGAATGGGAAATTCAAATGGCCAGGTCTGTTTAAATTTATTGCCCAACACCTCTTCACTCACAGGCTTTCCTGCAAGAAGCCAAGAGAGCTTGAGCCTCCCACATCTGCCAATAGCCATTTACTCTCAGAGAGATAATTTATTCATGCAGGTGAACTAAGCAATCGATGGATGAGGTGAAGTAGGTTCTCCCTCCTCTGCATCTCTACAGTATTAGGATTTTCATACCACTTTGGATTTTAAATAGGATTGTCCATGTAAGGTGCTGGCACTGAGAAGTTTCCAGGACAGCATCATTTAGCAATATAGATATGTTGTTTGCTTTATATTCTCATTGGTGTTAACAGTGTTTCCTTTCCCAGTACCTTGAGAGGAGGGATGCTCATTAATCACCTTCACAAAGTTTGGTTTGGTCCCTGTCAAATAGTAAATGCCTAGATTGATGTTGAGTTTAAATTTAAACTTGGTGACTTAGGGGAGGGGGCAGAAGACAAAAATAGAGTTGTTGAATATAAGCAGTGGTTTAACAGTGACAAGAATATTTCCACAACCATTTCTTTCCATTGCTTTACAGTTTCTGAAAGATTTCCAAAAAGCCATTGTTCATAATTGGTTGCCAATTTCCCAGAAAATATTAAGGAAACATGATAATTCATTCACTAATTCATTCATTTTAAGGATTTAGTTTGTTGTGATAATTTTTTCATCCAGTTAAACAATGTGAATGCATGTGGTTATGCCCTTTCATAGTTTACAATAAATTACCAAATTTTCTATAGCAACCATATTCACTATGGGCTCTTTAGAAATGAACTCCTGAGGAAGGGACATATGGCTCAGTGGGTAAAGTGCTTTCCTTGCAAATGTGAGGATCTAAGTTCATTTTCCCAAGGATCCCTGAACAACAAGATGTTGTAGTACATTTCTGTAATTTCAGGGTTCCTATAGACAAATGAGCATCAGACACAGGGCGATCTCACAAGCATGTGGACCACCTAACCTGTTACATGCAGTGGAAAAAAACCAGGTAACTATTTCTGACAAGGTGGAAGATGACCTGACATCTGAGATCATCATCTGACTTTCACACAGCCTGCCTGAATCTCTCACACAAATATGACAGCACGCATACACATTATGAATATACACAAAAATAAATCATAAATATATACCTGCCTTGGCCTCTCTTCTATTTTACTGATTAATAGTTTTCTAGAAATCTCATGTAACTCCTAAGATGTCCTTTTATGTGGAAAGGCATAATATGTATGAATGTTTGTATTTCATACATATATATGAATGAAATATATATGAAATTACTGACTATGCCAATTTCTTTAGGATTACAGGACAGTTCCTCAATGTGTTTGGCTTTAAGTTTCTCTACCTAATGCTTGGGAAAATATCTCTTCTTTATAACTCCAAGGTCCAGCGTAAAGTGAATGAATATAATTAACAGCAATGAATTTGGCTTCCTTTACATTTCTGTGCACAAGCTATAATTGTTGTTATTAACCATTAAACAGTGTTTACAGCTGCTGCTTGACCCTTACTTACTAATTTAAAATCACCTTATTGGGTCTTATAGCATGTAAGTGTGAGGGTCTTGTATCTCTCTTTGATAATTAATAAGGTTTTAGTAAATTGCTTGTAAAATTAATGGTTGATAGCATGTTAATGTAGTATCTGTCTAAGTCCATTTGTATTTAAAATCTTGAAGAAAATTGTGAAATAATATAAATGCTAATAGAAGTCATCACTCTGTTGATTTTCCAATGTGCCAAGTGCTGTGCTAAGAGTTTTATCTAGAACTTAAAATGCCTCTTAGAAATGTTTGCTGGAGATAAAAACTAAGTTTATATTTAATCAATTTTTATCATAATGGTGTTTTAATAGACAGTGCAACTAAGAAAGAGACATCTTTAATGGAAATATAAAAATCAGGATGCCTACAAAAACTGATGGTTGATCTTGTTACCACCTGCTTGATCCCAGAATCAAGCTGACCCGTTCCAGTTTGCGTTTTTAGAATCTAATACTCAGCATGGCTGCCTGTCTTCTGTGCAGTCATCTGGATCTGTCTAAGTTATCTGGCTTCTATTTTATTTTTTTAAATTGCCTCTTCAGTGTAGCAGCCATCACATTCTCCAGTCAATTAACCTCTTGCCTCCACGGTCCACCAAGTTAGGTACCATAGTCTGAGCAAAGTGTCTTCCTTCACAGGCATGACCTGATGTATGATCCCTAGCCCTTGGCATCTTTCAGGAGATTTTTCAGGCCCTGTGTCTTTCATATATTATCTCCCCTGGCCCTTCGGAAATCATAGACAGAGAAAAGTTCCGTCAGGCATAAATTCCTGGTGTTTCCTCTCATGATCTCATATTCACCTCATTAGCCACTTGGTACCCTTTGTCTCAGAGACAGGCTTCTGGTACAGCAATTTGAGCAGTCATTTTAATTGGAAGATAAGGAAAGACCTAGTGCTCAAACCATCATTTGAAAATAGACTGAGTAATAGCTATTTTAAAGCTTACTTCTATTATTTCAATTTATGCATATTTTATGCAGTTCCCAAATTATAGAAACTATTATTTTTTAAACCACCATTTCCTTTTATTGTTTACCTATCTGTCCAAACACTGCATCCCCAGAACTTCCTTTTTAATAGTCCTCACTAATGAGGTCATCCTTGTTTCCCGAGACTGCACTGTGGTAGTATATTGATTGCTGACCTTGTGTTCTCATCCATTTTTCCTTACCCTTTCTTTCTTTTCCTTTCTTTTCTTTTTCTGAGACAGGTTCTGGCTTCGAACTCACTGAGATCCACCTTCTTCTGCCTCCCAAGTGCTAGGATTAAAGGTGTGTGCCACCACTGCCCAGCGATTCCTTATCCTTTTTTGATAGCCTGGTCATTCCTCACTCTAATGGGATGTGGCAGACAAAATATAATGTTAGTCAGAAGGTACTACTTCTGAG
Organism: Ondatra zibethicus; assembly: GCA_004026605.1. Lineage (NCBI taxonomy): Eukaryota > Metazoa > Chordata > Mammalia > Rodentia > Cricetidae > Ondatra > Ondatra zibethicus. Next base: position 37,366 of record PVIU01014669.1, read on the forward strand.
TATTCATAACTTGGTCTAATTCCCTTATTTTGGGTGTGGACAGAACACATGACTTGTTCTAAGTAATAGGAGATGACACAGTTGGTAGTCCGAAATAACAAAATGAATTGGATGATATTGTTAACAATGTGAGTAACAGAAAATCGCACTGGTTACCATCATACTCCTCTGTTGACTCTTCAGTATCTAGATGCCAGGGGTAAGTAGACTCCCTGGAAGCCCATGTAATCAGAAGCAGCAATATTTGGAGTCCAAATGAGACACTGAACTCTTTGGATGTAAAACCACAAGGAATTAATGTGGTGAGCCATCTAAGTGAGCTTGAGAATGTGTCCATCAGCAGGTGGGCTTCCTCTGAACCTTGACTGATATCTGACTTGCAGCTTGGCAGATAAATTGTTAAGCCTTGTCCAGACACTGAACTTTCAGAAGTCAATAGATCATTAATTAATGTGCTTCCTCTAATTCATTATGCATTTTCTGTTCATTACCATAATATATCTTTATATCTGCACTATCAACCCTTTTAGCATGTTCAGTTCTTTTTAGTCAGGATTGCCTTCTATTTCCAGGATCATTTTCATATCCATGTGAATTTTAGGAAGATTTCTTTTTCTATTACTGTGAAGAACATTTTGGGAATTTGTATTGGGCTTACAAGGAATCTATAAATTGCATTTGGTAGAATGGTCATTTTCACAATATTAATTGTATGGTTCAGTGTACATGGGATGTCTGTCTGTTTTCTAATGTGCTCCTAAATCTCTTACTTCAGAGATTTGAAGTTTTCACTGTAAAGACCTTTCACTTCCTTGGTTAGATTTATTCTAAAGACATTTTATTCTCTTTCATTCTATCATAAATGAGAGTATATTCATGATTTCTTTCTTAGTTATTTTTTGTGTAGAGAAAGGTTGTATTGATTTTTGGATCCTACTACTTTGATGAAATTATTGTTTATTTCTAGAATTTTTCTCATGGAATTTTTATCCCTTATACATAATATAACATCTATCCATACAAATCTACAAATAGGGTTAACTTGACTACTTCTGTTCTTATTTGTATCTCTTCAGCTTCCTTCTCTTGTCTTATTACTCTAGCTAGTGCTTTAGACACTTTATTGAAAAGAAATGGGAATAGTTGGCTTGCTTGTTTCATTGTTGATTTAAGATTGATGCAAGATTTTGATTGTTTGGTTTTTGGTTTTTCAAGACAGGATTTCTCTGTGTAGCACCGACTGTCCTGGAATTTCCTCAGACCAGGCTTGCCTCAAATTCAGAGAGATCTATGTGTCTCTACCTCCCGAGTGCTGGGATTAAAGTCATGTGTCATCGTGACCCACTATCTAGGGTATTGTTAGATGTGGGTTTGCCATATATAGTTTTTATTATGTTAAGGTGTGTTCTCTCCAATCCTACTCTCTCTAGGAGTTCCCTAATGAAAGCACATTAGCATTTGGCAAAGGCTTTTGCCATATATATTAAGAAAGAAATATAGTTCTTATCTTTAATTTTTGTATTATTTATTAAATTTATTAACTTATGTATATTGAATCATCCATGAATTTCCCCAAACAAAGCCAATTTGATCTAGATGGATGTTATGTGTATCTATTTTCAGTATGCTGTTACTTTATTTTAATTCATGTTTATTTTTTAATATTTTAATCTATGCTCATATTTTAATATATGTTCACCGAGGATATTTGTGTGCAGTTTTGTTTTTGTAGTGCCTTTAATAGATTTTTGGCATAAACAAATTCAGTGATGAGTTTAGGAGCATTGAGGGATATTTGATCACACTGTGAACCCCTAATTTGCCTATCAAATCTCATACTAGTCTACCAGGCTCTCTAACAAATGGTAATGATGAAATTAATCAGTTATTAATAGGAAATGTGCTAGAAACCTCAGTATTTCATAAGAAACACCAGGCTAATAGCAAAGGTTTGAAGAAAGAGTTTTCTACTACTTGGAAAAAAGCCAAAAAATTTATAAAGCAATGTCCTGCTTGCTCTTTGTATAATCAAACTCCATTGCCTGCAGGATGTTACCTCAAAGGTACTCAAAGAAATGAAATTTGGCAAATGGACATGTTTCAGTTTTTTAAGTTTGTAAAATTAAAATATGTGCACCATATCATAAGTATGTGCACCAAATCATAAATCCATGTTCAGAATTTCAATGACTTTTAAGTACTGAAAATAATGATCTGTAATTACACATTTATTAGGAATCATGATCATTAAGGGGATACATGTACAAATTAAGACTGACAATGCTCCAGCATATGTTTCTAGTAAAATGAAACAATGTTTTGCATGTTAAAAAATAAAGCACACTTCAGGTAAACTATGCAATCGTACAGGACAAGCAGTTATAGAAATATCCAATATCACTATGGAAGATATGCTTAATAAACAGAAAAGGGGTAGTAAAGACCCCCAGAGATATATTACCTAGTGCTTTATTGACCATAAACTTTTAATCGCTAATGAAAAAGGAACAACAGCTGAAGAGAGGCCTTGAATAACAGAAAATCTGCTAAATTAAATCAACCTATAAATTTTAAAGGTTTTTTTGATTTCAGAATGGAAACCAGGATATATATTATGTTGGAAGAGAGGTTTTGCTTTTGTTACAACAGAAGAAGAAAATCTATGGATACCATCAAGATTGATAAAGATTAGAGTCTAACAGAAGAGACCTCTTGATTAGGAGACATGGTAGTTTATCAAACACTTTCGTCATTCAATCCAAACTACCTTATTTTTTCTATTTTGTTTTTATTATTTTTTAAAACAATATTTTTTACATACAAATTCTAGTTCCCTCTCCCTTTCCTCCTCCCACTCCCCACCCCAACCCCCATTCACTCCTCAGAGAGAGTGAGGTCTCCCAAGGAGAGTCAACAAAGTCTATCACATCATTGAGGAAGGACTAACGACCTCCCTTCTGTATCTAGGCTGAGCAAGGTATCCCTCCAGAAGAAATGGGCTCCAAAAATCCAGTTCATGCACCAGAGATAAATACTAGTTTCACTGCCAGTAGTGGCCCCACAAACTGCCCAAATCTCACAACTGTCACCCATGTTCAGAGGGCCTAGTTCAGTCCTATGCAGGTTTCCCAGTTGTCAGTTCAGAGTCAGTGAACTCCCACTAGCTTGGGTCAGCTGTTTCTGTGGATTTCCCCCTCATAGTCTTGACCCCTTTGCTCATATTATTGCTCCTCCTTCTCTAAGACTGTACTCCAGGGGCTCAGCCCAATGCTTAGTTGTGAATCTCTGCATATGCTTTCATCTGTTACTGAATGAAGGTTCTATGATGACAATTTAATTCAAGTAAGATTGGGGTACAGATCTAAATAGAGAATTCTCAACAGAGGAATCTCAAATGGCTGAAAGGTGCTTAAAGAATTATTCAATATCCTTAGCCATCAGGGAAATAAAAATTAAAACAACTCTGAGATACCACCTTACACCTGTCAGAAATGACTAAGACCAAACTAACTTAAGAGACTTTTATGTAATCAGGTATGAAAAATGTTAATTTTTTATTTTTACAAGATAATACTTTTTTGTTACCAAAAACTATTTTGTCTTAACAAAGGTATAATCTGGCAAAGAGGAACACCCCAAAATTAGGGTTGGTGAAAGGTTTAATTTTTGTCTTTTCTTTATTGTTATGGGTTTGTTTAACTTCAGTACTTTGAATGTATCTAGTTTTTTTTTATATCTTTTAGATTTTACAACTTGAATATTGGTTTTTAAAGTATTTCCTTATGCTATTCTGAATTTCTTTGGTTCTGTTGTAATATTTCAATGTTTATTCCTGATGCAGTTAATTTGGGTCAAGTCTTTTTTTTTTGTTAGTTGGATCTGTCAATCTTGTTTATCTTAAAGAAGTATTGATTCATTATTTTTTTTTGTATTGTTTACTTTGTTACTGTTTCATTAATTTTTGGTGTGTTTTCTTATTATTTCTGGATTTGGGTTTGGTTTGTTCTTGCATTTCCAAATCCTTGAGTTGTACCTAGTTATTTATTTATATTATCTCTGCTTTTATGTAGGCACCTAGGGTTGTATATTTTCTTTTTAGAACCACATTTAATATGTTCTGATGGTTTTATTGTGTTGTTTACATTTTCATCTAGTCCAGGAATATTTTTATTTTTTCTCAATTTCTTCTTTGATTTATTAATCATTCAATAGGAAGCTGTTTAATTATTGTAAGTTTATACACTTACTGGAGTGTTGTTTCTTGTCAATTTTAAGTGTTATTGCACAAGGATAGGGTAGGTCACATGGATTTATTTCATATTTTCTGCATTTTTTGAGGTTTGTTTAGTGTCCTAGAATGTTTTATTTTTTAGAGAAATTTCCATACAGCACTTACTAGAATTTCACTGAATTCACTCAAATGTATATTATTTAAAGATATATTTTCCTGTGTATGTGTGTGTTTGCGTTTGCAATTTTTCTGAAACACATGTGAAGACATCCCTATGTCTTAGTTTTCATAGCTTTTAAGTTGTGACAATTTTATCTATGTTCAGAAGATTGCTCTAAGGAGTAAATGAACTGACCTTTGGAAACTTGGTTGACACAGAAAAAGCTTTTGGTAAATGTTGAAAATTAAAATATACTACTGTTGTGTTATCTCTGTTCAGTTTCTAACTTTTCAGAATGGGACAGGAAGACCTACCTCTGAGTCTAAAACTGGTTGAGATGAGAATAAAAATGGATTTTTAGTGATTGTTTCCCCATTTATATACTTTTGCCAAGAAAATTATGTCATTAAACTAGCACTTTAAAATACAATTAGGAATCATAACTAATTAAAGAAAGAAGGGTTCAATGCAGTTTAATAGTAATATTAAGTGTTTACTAGTGACACAGAGATAAATTGGAACCCAGAGGATGCTCAAATTCTAAGAAATTTAGAAATACTTCATCTCTTTTGTCCATTTCCATTGATAAAGTTTTCATCCCCCCAACAATTCTATCTTTCAACTCACTGACCTACGTTACTCCCCTTTGACTTCTTCATGCTGATGCTAGAAGGAACTCTTAAGTTCTAATCAGATATATTCTCTTTCTGGCCTACAGTAATTTCAAAATGAACATTGAATTTTAAAATGCTGCATCCAAAGGGGGCCTTTGTATTTTCTCTCTCCATGCCCTACCTCATTCACTTTATCTGAGAACAAATTGCACTTGATTTCCATGTCATTCTCAATTCTATGTAGTGTTGGTGGTTGAAGAAGTTCAGATTCTCTCTCTCTCTCTCTCTCTCTCTCTCTCTCTCTCTCTCTCTTTCTTTCTCTATCTCTCTCTCTGTCTGTTTCTCTACAGCCAGATAAAATTGATATAGTATATCACATTTTTAGCCAACTATGATATAAGAGATCATGGCTTGACAGACATTAGTCAAGGGGAGTTTTAATTCCTTAATCCCTAGCTATACTACTTCATCTTTCCTAATCCTTAGTTTATGTCAAGAACTGTATATATTTCAAAAAAGAAGACTATAATTTCTCCAAACAAGTACATGGAGAAGCATAGCAGAAGCTCATTGAAATATTGAAATAGACAGATCTGTTAGATAATATTCAACAGTGATAAAAAGAAAAACATTATGGTAAAATTCATGGAACCCAGTGATCATAAATAAATAAATAAGTAAAAATGATGGCAAGTCACAGATGGGACAACAGCTACAAAGACATCTCATAATGGTCTTTTATGTAGAACTAATAGAGAACTAATTAGAGAAAAATGTTAAATGGGGGAAAGAATTCAGCAGATATTTTACGATATTTTACAGTATATATGGTGACAAATAAAGATGCAAGAAATACTGAGTGTTATTAGTCATTAGAGCAGTGGTTCTCAACTGTGAGTTGAGACCCCTTTGGGGTCAAATGACCCTTTCACAGAAGTCACATGTCTGATATCCTGCATATCAGATACTGATAATACAATTCACAACAGTAGCAAAATTATAGGTATGAAATAACAATGAAATAATATTTTAGTTGGGGGTCATAACAACATAAGGAACTGTATTAAAGGGTCACAGTATTAGGAACATTGAGAACCACTGACCTAGAGGGATAGAAAACATCTATAAAGTGTGAAGCCAAAGTGAACAGATTTCTCAATGATTAGAAACACTGACTGCTCTTTCCAAGGATCTGGGTTTGATTCTCACCTCACACAGGTCACAGGATCTGTAATTTTACTTCCAGAGGATTTGACACCATTTTCTGGCTTCTGTTGCCACTTTATTCACATGGTACACATATATACAGTCAATAGTAATACATTGAAAATACAAAAACAGCAACAGCAACAACTAAAAACACCAAACACTCAAACACAGGAAATAAAAGTAATAAATATCTTAAATATATATATGAAACTGCTGTGTTATTGTTATTATCCAAATTAGGATCAGAGAGTTGGATTCTGGGTTGGATCATACAGTGGTGTATAGACAGTTTGGAAAATATTTGGAAATTCTTCTAAAGTAGAATATGTATTTGATACATGTACTACTTGTTAGGGTTGGCATAACATGATTGTATAAATTCAATAAAACTGTTGTTTTCTTTCTTTTGATTCTAGAGGCTATAATTCTGAGGTCATTGTTGGTTCTTTTGTTTATCTGCTTGTTTTTATTTTCTTCTGAAGTCTGTCTCTAATATGTCCTGATATCTCAAAGTACATTCATGTTTTGGGGCATTAGGCCATAATTCTACAACATCTAAATTTTATTTGGGGAGTGGCATATTGGTGTGGGAGAATTGTCTGTATTCTGTCAATCATGATTTACATAAACGCTGATTGGCCATTAGCCAGGATGTATAAATGGGACAACCAGACAGGAAGTAGAGGCAGAGCAAGGAGACTAGGAGAATTCTGAGAAGTAGGAAGCTCTCTCGGGACTCCTGCCCAGACCACTGAAGAAGCAGGATGTGACCTGCCCTGCTGAGAAAGGTACTGAGCCATGTGGCTAACATAGATAAGAATAATGGGTTAATATAAGCTACAAGAGCTAATAAGAAGCCTGAGATAATGGGCCAATCAGTTTATCATTAATATAGACTCTCTGTATGATTTTCTTTGGGACTAAATGGCTGTGGGAACTGGGCAGGACAGAAACCCCGACAAGCAGGCCCTCATGTTACAGCATATTACATTATGCACCGAAAAAAATCTCATGTAGTTATTTATCCAAAAGAAATGTAAAACTACGTGCCCACACAGAGCCATGGACAAGATAATCATGGTGTGTTTATTCATAATTACCCCAAACTTGAAATAACCCAAAGGTCCATCAACTGGTTTGTGGATAATCACATTATCATGTATCCACACAGTGGATTGCTTTTCCACAACAACAGCAAAGTAAATGAAGAAAGGATGGACACAGGTAACAACATGAATGAACCTCAAACATTATACTAAGCAAAAACAAGTTAGATGCAAAAAAGCTACATATTTTAAGATCTTATTTATTCTGAAAAATAAGAAAATATGAAAACAGAAATGAGATCAATGGTTGCCTAGCATCAGGGAAAATGGAGAGAGCTGAATTAAAATATGTCACATAGATCTTTTGTGAATGTTGGAAATATTATACCTTAATGTCAGTCAGTGATGTTTATATGACTTTCTCTTTGTAAAGTCTCACCAAACTGTACACCTAAAAAGGCATTTTTTTGCTAAGTGCAAATTCATATTTAAATAAATCATGCTTAGGTCTGTGGAGATGGATGAGTGGGGAAGGTGATTGTTGCACAAGTGTGAAGCCTTGGGTTTGAATTTCCAGAAGCCATGTAATCCCAGGAGAATTAGCATACATCTGGAATCCCATTGCTTTTACAGGGAAATGAAAGGAGAAGGCAGCAGAATCCTTAGAATCTCACAGACTAGCTACTCTGGGGTACACAGAACCAAACAACAAATGGACCATGTCTCAAATAATGTAAAAGGCAAGGACCAACACCAGAGATTGTCCTCTGGTTTCTATATGCGTGCTCTAGCGCGTGCATACACACACACACACGCGCGCGCGTGCACACACACACACACACACCTGAAAATAAATACATTAACTAAACCACAGTTAAAAAGAGAAAAGAAAATGATTGTGTACCAGAGAGTCTTGTAGAAACAAGTAAAATTTCCCAAGAACTTATTCATACAGTTTCAACTTTCATTCAGCATCTTGCCCTTTTAAAATGTATTATTGAGATGATCCTGCCATACAGAGCCTTTATCTGCACTGACAAGGTCTTAAAACACTAACTCTTGAGTAAGGCAGGGCCTCTGGGGAGAGAAAGGCACATTGATCTCAGAATTTTTGATATGGAATCCCAATCTTGGGACAGTTACATATATTTATGACTGAGTCACCTTATTTCCCTAAGTGGATATCACTCTTTATTCCAGGACTGCAGCTTTCCCACTCCAACGTGTAAATACAAAGTTTCTTTATGGGTAAATCCAGTGCTTTTCTTTAAGAGAGACAATATCTAAAATTTTAGGAGCTTAAGGGGTAGAGTGCACTGTGCTAATAATTTCTCTGTGTGGTAGGTTATCCTTCCAGCTACCTGAGATCTTTCCACATTGAAATTTCTGTCCCAATCTATGGTGATTAGAAATGAACCTGTTTCACAAGAAAAGATATACAAGTATCCCATATCTTTGGCCCCTTCATGAGATAACTGAAGTCTGGGTTACAAATAAGTACCATGATTTTATAGGGATTTATCTCCTCAGAATCTCATCCTTTACCTTATTTTACTTCTATCTTTTTCTACTTTTATTCATGTCTACATTCAAATAAACTCTTAATATGTGAACCTAATCATTACCTTGTGGTCTGTATCTAACAGGACAGGTTTAGAGCCATGATTGCTAATTGAATGGTTGCTGTTGCAAAAGTCATGAGAAACTCTTCTGAAAGGAGGAGGTTCAGGGACCATTAAATAGATTGGCAGAGTACAAAAAAATGCCCTAACATATTAGGAGTGAGCTCACAGAGAATTATAGTACAGAAGAAAAACTTTCTGTAAGTGCTGACTTCAACATTTCATAATGACTTAGAGTTTTGGTATCTTACTTGCAGGGTATAAATATGGGTTACACTACCTTCATGGGAAGAAAAAAGCTTTCATGTCACTGCAGAATGGGTGGATGTGTGCTACACTAGGGTCCCAAGATAGACAGATGCAATATCCCTGGATGTTTAGTATAGCACGATACTACTTTCATAAGAGCCAATCTTTTCTGTCTAAAAAGTTGAAAGTAAATTAGTATTGTGTTCAGCTCATGGGATTTTATAGGATAGGTCACCCTGATCTATGAGTCTCTCTTAGTGACTTACCCTTAACCCAGGACTTGGTGAGAGAAAGTATTTTGAAAAGGAACAGTATGAAGTCTAGAACAGACCTCTTTTTCAGGTTCCAGGAGGAACATCACTGAGTCTTGAGCAACACTCTGTCATCATTTTTCACATGTCACCTGTATCATGGAGCCACTATGGGGAGTTATAGAAGAATAATCTCATACTTGGCTCTGAAATAATATGAGGCTTGTTTTCTGGGGTAGCCTTAATCTATAAATAAAATATTAAGGTGTATTCAATGTTCTCTACCCCCCCTTAAAGACATTTGTGAGCTGATATGTGCCTTGTGTCATCACCCTATTCAGGAGGTATTGTTAAATATTAGTCCACCAATATGGAAGAAGGTGATATCCTTCTAGAGACACAGGCCATGCCTTCCCTGACTGGTCCTTCCATGTTTAGTCTACACAAGTGAAGAGAAATGGACATTTTATCCCGAAGCTAATATTCTTGGACTTCAGGACACCTCACTTGCAGGGCTCTCACAGAAGTTTATGCTACAAGTTTCTTGGTCCCTAATATCAAGATTCACTTTTGGCTGAAAATCAGAGGTGTTGATGGGATGGTTGTTTGGACCAAAACTGAAGTCTACCTGAAGCAAAAACTGTGAATCCAGTCTGAACCATCACCATAGGTCTTCCGAGCCTCCCAGGTCTTTTCTTCTGTCTCTTCTGACCTGTTGCCTCCCCACAGCCTGTTCCATTCTTTGACTTCCTTTTTGGAAGTCAAAGAATCATCAAGCAGAAAGAGCATCAATGTGTATCTGTTTGTCTCTGGAAAGAAAGCAATGTCCTCAGTAGTTAGTTGTCAGGCTAGAACTTACATTCCCATCTTCTCTTCCAGTCTGGTGCTTGATATTGTCCATCCTGCACTGTATTCCACCTCTGCTTTTACTTGGCTTGCCCTTTCTCTCTTCTGTCCCACTTATTTCCTAGAAATTAGTGGGTTTATCTTTTCTCTAAAAGAAAGTTGCTTCATGAAAGTGGTCAACAAGGGACAAAGGACTGTATATATTTTTTTAAATCCTCATCTGGGGCTCAATTGTTTTCGCTGGCCTTTTTGCTTTTAGTTTATGAAAAATCAATAGTTTAATATAGAAAAAAGTCCCCTGGTTATCTATTTAGAGGCAAATGGCCTTCACTGCAAAACTTCTATGCATCTTGCCTGTCAAGAATTTTTAAGTTTATCTCACACAGAATCTACCCAGCACTCTGGGACCCACCCCCCAGCTGCAAGAGTATGACAATAATAAAATGACTAACAGAGCACAGAAACTGATCTAGGGTTGAAGACTCCTTGGAGATATTTCATATACATAGTCAACAATAAGTGTTTAACTAAATTGCTTTAAATTGAAAACTGCATCACTCAAGTTGATGAGGTAAGTGCCAACATCTTGATAACAATTTAGAGAAACTTCTGTGTGCTGAGTACTTACTGGGATTTCCATTGTTGATTTAATTGTACCTTTCCTTCAACATACATCCCCAAAGAAATGAATATGGTTTCCTTTTAATACATGAAGAAACCAAAGCTCTGAGGTTTTATTATTCTCCTAAGGTTGCTGACAGAATGTGCAACCAGGATTAATAATATATTCTTCATACTGATAAACACAGCTTGATTGAGCGTTTTGAAATACAGGCAAAGATAATTCTGATAATTTTAGTACTGGTTTCCTAAGAATCCTTGTCTTTCACTAAACCTTGCATATTGAGTTTCATCACAGTGGTCAAAGGACCAAACTCCTGCAGGGAGGAAGGCTTTATTTTAGCTCAGTGTTTCAGAAGATTGAACTCATGGGTGCTTTCCCTCATTTACTTGGGGAGAAGATCGGGGCAACAGCAGAGTATGGCAGAAGTATTTCATCTCACATTGAAAAGGAAGCACCAAGGGTAATACAGCAATAGGTAGCTTGCCTATAATAAACTTCTTTTCTACAACTAGAACTGTTTTCTTAAGTTTCCAAAGCCTCTTAAAACATCAGGACAATTTAAGGACCAGGCATTATCTTAGTTTGCTTTGTATCACTGTGATAATGTGATAAAGACCATGACCAAAAGCAACTTGGGGAGGAAAATGTTTATTCCATCCTAAAAGATTTCAGGTCATAGTCCATTACTGAGGGAAGTCAGGGCAGGAACTCAAGGAGGAACCAGGAATGGAGGAGATGTCATGGAAGAATGCTGCTTTACTAGCTTGTTCCTATGGCCCACACATAGTGTTTTTTTAATTTTTTAAAATCTATTTGTTTGTTTGTTTTATGTACCAATCACAGTTTCTCCTCCCTCTTCTTTCCTGTTCCCTGCCCCAACCTCCTTTCCATTTCTTCCCCCATCTAGTCTTCTACCCTCTCCATTCAGAAATGGTAAGGCCTCCAGTGGGAGTCAACAAAGCAGGGCATAGCCAGTTGCGGTTGAGGCAGGACCAAACTCCACATCCTTGTATCAAGGCTGGGCAAGGCATTCCATCATAGGGAATAGGTTCTTACACACCCAAAGGCAACCTGCTCAGAGGTGGCACTTCTCACAGTGGGCTTTATCCTGTGCCATTAATCATTGATCATGAAAATGCCCCATAGATCAATCTAATAGAAGCATTTTCTCAGTTGACAGAACTCTTACCAGATGATTCATTTTGTGTCAAGTTGACATAAACATTAACCAATACAAGAATTTAATACATGAACCAGGGGAGGTACTTCACATTCAAATCATAGCATCTTTAACTTTTCTTTCAACAGTACAGATGGTAGAAATTAGAATTAAACAATCTAAACCCTTGGATGGGTAATGATCAGTAAACTATGGTCGGGATAAAGATACGACCAGACCATTAATGGAGGCTCCACTGGGATTTAGGTCTTGAGAAAATGTAGTTTGTTGAATCACAACCCCACCCACTCTTCAACGTTTTAGCTATGGATATCTTAAGGCTACATAGACCCAGTTGATTAGCTGCAAGAAACAGTGGAAGATCACAAAACTGCAAGTTTCTAATCTGCACATTGCAGGAAGTTAGTGCTGGCCTTGGTGCCCAAGGAATTCATGTTGCACAAGGCTTGTGCTTGTAAGTAATATCATTTTAAGATTGCATGCTGGATATCCTAACTTAGAAAAACCTTATAAAAATAAAGACACTTCATTTCCACATTATTTATATTTCTTCAAACAGATAATTTGTAACTATATATTATAGAGTTGAGTCATGGCTGCATTTTGGTCTATTTAAACTACTTATTGAAAATTTTCATTTATATTTTGTATTTTGAAAATAAGTTACTACAATTGCATGTATGTATGTGTGTGTCTGTGCACAAACACATCTGAGTATGTGGACTTCTGCTACAGTGTGCTTGTACAGGTCAGGGGACAGTTTATTGGTGTCTGTTCTCTCTTCTCACCTTGAAGGTGCCAGGAATTGAACTCAAGTCATCAGAATTAGCAACAAGTACATTTACATACTTAGCTATTTGCCAGTCTGAAACTGAATTTTGTGTCATTTTTAACTTTATAGGTTGCATCTGTATATCATTTGTTCATTGATCCTTGCAAACTTACAGGCTTATAGCTTGGGCTTATATATGCTTGTGGATAAAATATTCAGGCTCCCAACAATTGAAGTCTCACTGTCTCACTTTCCTGTCTCCAACCTATTGTTTTTAACAGTCCCACTGATGTATAATTTACATGCTATAAACCTCAATGACTTTTCAACGTTTTTACATTGAAATGTAGAATTCAATAATGCCTAGCAAATTTGAAGTTGTGTAAGCATCCCTCTGATCTACTTTTCATGTATTTTTAAGGCAGGTTTATATGCTTTATTGAAGCATAGCTTTTTTCTCTTTATTTTTCTAAACAACCTTTTTACTTTGAAAAGTTGATATGTTCCAAGAGAATAGACCTGTGTAATACGTAGCTTCATCAATGGCCACATGGATTTGACAATTCACATATTTCATGCTTTATTCATATCATTTCATTGTCATCTTGTGTGTCTTAAACGTAGCAAACTGAGTTATTCACAATTCAAAGGAAAAATGATTTAGTTTTACATGTTCTACTGATGTTGAAGTCCACCTGACTATTTCAGGTGTCTTGAGAGTTTATCATTGCAGCCAATCCTGAGAAGGTTGGATAGTGTTCAATGTATCCCATCCAAAAGGAGCTGGCTGCACTTATTTTCAGAATGATGGTATTGTAGTTAAGTTTGGGTTAAAATTCTAGTTCTGTCTTTCATTAGCTCTGTGTTATCATTAATTTGGTTTTAGCTTC
>PVIU01014670.1:0-51035 GCA_004026605.1 Ondatra zibethicus
CCTGAAAATAATATCTTTTTAAGTGGAGAACTCTGTCACCTGATAGACTTCCTGGCGAGCTCTGCTTCCTACCCATTGCTGCCCTCAGAATCATCTGAGGTGCCCTTCACAGCATGCTGCCCAGAGCGTGCCTCACCCCTGCTCAGTCAGACTCATCCCTGCTCAGTGGGAATCCTCCGCTTGGGACCCAGGCTGCAGACTGTTCCTACTCAGCTTTTTCTTTTGCCCCTGCTACACTCTGCTGGGACCTTCAGCTGAAGAAAAGTGGCCATTTCTATCCAAAGTCTCTTGTGTGAGGGACCCTGAGAAGGAGGAGGTGAGGTGTGAGGTGCAGAGACAACCCATGTGGGATGTAAATAATGGACATTTTGAAGATTAGTTTCTGCTTTTCCAAGTGAAAAAGAACTTTCCTACACGTTTCATACGTATGGTATCCGAGAAATACCACCAGGTGGGCTTCCACTGTATTTGCACCAAATCAAGTAGTGTAGGAATCAAAGTAAAAGTACCAATCCCTCCTCTCTGCACAGCACCAGGTGTTGTCAGTTTTGTGTGCATCCTCCCAGAGCGCCTCCTTGGCATGTGTGATGTACAGGTTCAGACACCCACAGGAACGGTGGGTTTAGGGAAGTAAATTTCTGTTTAGAAACCTTTGAGTTCTTCTTAGAAAAAAATTGATCAATATTCCCTTAGCCACATCTTACTGTGTTTCATATTTTAGTAATGGTAGTTGTGGGTTACTCTTGTAAATAGGTTTTAATGTCTGTAAAAAGGCAACCTTATAACATGTTTTCTACTCAGGATGGTACACGGTGCAGCTGAAGTGTCTCAAGAAGAGAAATATATTGGGAACTTTTTGCATAATTTTAAGAAGTAGCAGGAGCACTCATGTAGGCATTTATAAGGACATTTGGTACAGAAGACGGAAGTAAACACAAGTTAGTTTTAGTGTATCTCAGTGTTCCCAAAGAAAGGTGAGGTTGGGGTGGGGATGGAGAAGCACATTCCTTAGCCTTAATTGGTTTGGGTACCAAAGAAAGACACATTTTCTTTGAGTGTTAGACTACCAACTTCCAACTCTAGTCCTAGATGGGTGATAGGCTGTTTAAAGGTGGAGCTTTTGGGGGGTGGGGTGGGGTGGGGAGTGGGTCTTACGCATCTCGGGCTAATCCCTAGGATGACTTTGAACTCCCAGTCCTCGGGCCCCATTCACTTTGTAAAAGTAGAGGAAAACAAAGGTTATACAGTGGGCCTACTTAAGAGCTTGTGTGACTGTCATTGCCAGGTAGAGATGAAAAAAGATGGAGAAGGCAGTGGTTGAGAAGTAGCCATTTTCAGATTTGTAATTTCCTTATTGTGAACAGCTACAGGTGTGCGAGTGTGTGTGTGTTTAAACACACTCTAAGCCAAATTAGGAAAAAGATCATTTTTATGCCTTTTAGATTTATAATTTTCAAATTGTTAATCTTGGCAGATGGTATCAGGCACCTTTTAAGAAGCCAGTGAGGCATAAGCACAGGCCTGCCTGCCTTGGTAGACTCCCTGGCACTGTCAGCCTAAGTGACCAGCTGGCACCGTGTCAGCCTGCACTCCTCTTGTCACACAAGCATCATCATTTACCTAGAAGGATAGTTGCTGTTACCAGTTTGGGGCCAGAAAAGGAAGAC
This sequence comes from Ondatra zibethicus, assembly GCA_004026605.1. NCBI lineage: Eukaryota > Metazoa > Chordata > Mammalia > Rodentia > Cricetidae > Ondatra > Ondatra zibethicus. The sequence goes on from PVIU01014670.1 coordinate 1,668, forward strand.
AAGAGCAACACCGTATTAAATAAGTATACCCAAAGAAAGGGTAGAGGGAGGGGGTAGGGATGGATGAATGGATGATGGATGCATTGATGATGGGTAGATGATGGATGGATGGATGGAAATGGATTGAGTGGGAAGTTGTTTCTTGCCTAAAGTGTTTTAAAAGGCAAGAGGTTGATACTTACCTACGAAACAGGAAATACTTTTGAAATCAACTCATTTTAAATGTCACAGTATAGCACGATGAAATCATAAACAGGGTGGCATCAGATACTAGAACTGTGATGGGAGCTGCCATGTGTCAGAGTGTGTGTGGACATCAGTATCAACTCATGAATGGGAAAAAAAATGGACGTGAATCAAGAATAGGTCGGATAACAAAAATGGGTATCCAGTTCCACTGCAGATGGGAAAGTCAGGAACATGAATGACAGGGGAGTGGAAAGTAACGTGCGTTCTCGTCACGCAGCTTCCACGCCCTCACAGAATGAGGCTAAGTGATAGGAATGGAGAAGTCATGCCGGCGGCTATAAAAACGCAGGGAGAGGATGATGTGCTTTGAGATACATGCTGGTTTAGTCTAACAGAAGTGAACAGGCACAGTCTCACTAGAGAACACTTCCTTGTGTGTAGTATCCATTACACTGGGTCACCTCCATAGCTAACCTGACATTTCTGAGGTGTTTTCAATGCCCAGCCTGAATGACATTTTCAAAAGCATTCTAAGAGAACGGTCCAATAAACCTAGGCTTTTGAACACTTTGCTGTGTATGGGTTGCCTCGAAGCCGGTGGAGCTCAAAGCATTTGAAAAAGCAGGGTGTCTGAGGTTGCACAAGGCTGGCAAAGGACAGGCAGATCAAGAGTGTCATCCTCCCCTTGCTTCCTAGCAGACGTACCGAAAGAACGTCCAGCAGATGATGCAGTGCCTCATCCGAAAACTCGCTGCCCTCAGCCAGTACGAGGAAGTCCTGGCGAAACTCAGCTCCACAGCCACAGACCGGCTCACAGTCCTGAAGACCAAGCCCCAGTCCATACAGCGCGACATCATGACGGTCTGTAGCGACCCTTACACGTTGGCCCAGCAGCTGACTCACATTGAGCTGGTAAGGCTCTATCGTCTTTGCCCTTTGCGGCCCCAGATTAGTTTGCTTTGGCAACGAGACTGTGTTTGCTGATAAAGGTCAGAATAACTCAAAAGGGAAGCAACCCACAAAACAACTGAAGCGTGTTTTGTTTTTGGCATTTGAATATGGATGTTTCTGATATCCTGGGAATTTACTCATAAACACATACTAAACAAGATGAGGGAAAGCAAGGTTTATTGACCTTCTTTATCTTCTGCCTCTAATTATTTTCCTATAACTGTTCATTCTTCAACTGTCTTATTAAATGTCTCCTTTCACCTCTTGAAGATGAAGAAAGTATTTAGGGCTAAAAGCTTATTTTATAATCTAAGAAATTTGGGGGTGCTGCCAAAATTAATAAGGGGAAATGTGGCCATCTGTTTCTTCTCATTTTCTTTAATATTGTTTATTTAATATTGTTGGCTTTTGTTTCAGGAGAGGCTCAATTACATTGGTCCAGAAGAATTTGTTCAGGCATTCGTGCAGAAGGACCCTTTGGACAACGATAAGGTAATCAGTATCAAGTTGTTTGTTTTTGTATTTTTCATTAGCTGTGTGTGATTCACTGTTGTTTTCTTGGGCTGGGTCTCTAAGTGCCTGTACAATAGTTTGCCCCATCACTTCCTCCTTATTTAGGAATTTAAGAAGCCCTTCCTGGCAAGAAGCAAGTGTTTGTGGTGCTGAAGGTAGATGATAAAAGCATATAATGGTTTTAGCAGATTAAGCCAGAAAGAAAATCAAAGAGAATAGTCTGCCTGTGATTCAGCAGCAGGGACAGCAGACAGGATGTACATCCAGCTTGCCCAGCAGAGCCCAAGTTAGCCTGGCCCCTTGCTCTAAGTGAATCCCTCATGGCAGTGCTATGGCAAAGCACACACAGAAAGAACATGGTCCTGGACCTACATTGTCCATTTCATGAACACATGCACAGGTTTTTTTCTTTCTAGAGTGACCTCTAGAAGCATTTTGAATTGTTAGGCGATCTGTGGCTGCTTCACGTACTGATGAGGTCTCTCGGGGAGACAAGGCCACAGCTGTTTCCGGCCTTAGACTAGTTTCACTCAGCATGGGAAGGGAAATGATTTTCAGTAGGAGGCTAGTGAACTTTTTTGTTTGTGTCTTCTGAAAGGAAGGAAAGAGGGATTAATGAACCTCTTCAAGCCTTGAACTCCAGGATAAGATGAACTTCTGCTTTTGAACAGTGTGTCATTCACCCTACACAAGAAAGCACTAGAGTAGAATTCCATTTATCTTCGGGTAAATGGTGCTCTAACATCTTGTCTCCCATCTAAATGTTAGAGAGGGGTTTCTAGCCCCGTGCACTCAGCCACTCCTTGCTGTGTTGATAGCAGTTGGCATTTGCATCGTGTTTGAGCCTGCACCGCTTGCCCTAGTTCCATCTCTATTGCTGTAGTATAGTATCCAGACAATAAGTAACTTAGGGAGAAGGGGCCTATTTGGCTCACACTTCTAGATTCCAGAACACTACGGAGGGTTCAAGCAGCTGGTCATACCACACAGTCAAGAGCAGTGAGAAGCATGCCACCATTTAAGGAGAGGTTTTATGCCCTTATTTATTCCTTGGATGAAGGGAGGGTAACATTTTTGCTTTCTTATGTTGCTTTCCCTAAAAAATATATGGCAACAAGTTCCTCAAAAATAAGACTTTTTACCTTTAAAGGAAGAAAAAATGGAGTGGAGGGAAGTTTAAGTACAGTCCTTACTCGCTTCCTTTGCTATGCCCAGTCAGCTTTCGGGAGGGAGAGGAAGGCATTTCCGTGAGCGCATCAGCGTGTATTCCAGACCTCATCTGTCCATTTTGCTCTCTCCACAGACTTGCTACAGTGAACGGAAGAAAACGAGAAATTTAGAAGCTTACGTAGAGTGGTTCAATCGCCTAAGCTACTTGGTTGCTACAGAAATCTGCATGGTGAGGCAATGCATTTTTTTCTCAAATCTATTTTCCTGCTTACTTTCTAACTGTTGGGCCCATGTGCTGGGTTCCTGCCTGCTCATTGTCATTTTCCTCACAGCCCGTGAAGAAGAAACACAGAGCGAGAATGATCGAATACTTCATCGACGTGGCTCGAGAGTGTTTCAACATTGGAAACTTCAATTCCTTGATGGCAATAATCTGTGAGTATTTTTGTGAGAACACTGGTTTATGGGGCTTTCAAAATGTATCCATTGAAAAATTTCTTTCCAGAGAAACTGTCCTGAAACCAACAAACAAACAAAACAAAACAAAAAAAAAAAGGAAGGAAGAAAGAAAAGGAAATCTTTCTTTCATGAAAACTGTATTCTTTTTAATCTGGAGATAATTCAGAGCGTTAAGAATGTTTTATGGAACTAAACTGGTACAAGGATTATATTCTTTCCTTAGTAAGCTTGAATTCATTGAACACCTTTAGCTCATTTATCCTCCGCTAAATATCCCTGTGTAAAAGCTAATGAGTGAGCCGGGCAGTGGTGGCGCACACCTTTGATCCCAGCACTCAGGAGGCAGAGGCAGGCTGACCTCTGAGTTCCAGGCCATCCTGGTCTCCAAAGCGAGTTTCAGGACAGCCTGGGCTACACAGAGAAACCCTGTCTCAAAGGAAAAAAGGATTTCTAGAGGTATTTGCGCGGCTTGCATACCAAGCGTTATGGAAACGCAGGACCTGAGATAAATCTTACTGTTTTGTCAGTATTAGCCTGAGGATGGCCTAAGAAACCGAATGTTTGCTACTTTTCTGAGACAACCACAGCTCGCACAATTGAAGCTAGCCAGGCCTCTCCAGTGCATCGTGGGGGTTGTAATGACTGAAAGCATGCTTCTTTCTGCTCACTTTATTAACACATACACTAACAGATCTTTGTGGCTTTATCTTACTACTTAATGGCTATCTTTCACGCTTAAGGTAATCATTAAGTATTTGCTTAAAAGACAGAGAAGAGTCGGATCATTTTGAAGCTAGAGAATCTTCCTAATTTATTTATTCCTAATTTATTAATATGTATCCTATAAATGTCTTCACTAACCCCTTATATCATTTTGTTTGTGTATCACCCACCTTTGTCTTCCTGCATAAAAACACTATGTTTGACTCCATCAACATAGTGGACAGAGAGGCTGGAGAGAGGTTCAGTGGTTAAGAGCACTGACTGCTCTTCCAAAGGACCCAGGTTCAATTCCCAGCATCTACATGGCAGCTCACAACTGTCTGTAATTCCAGTTCCAGGGGATCGGGCATCCTCACACAGATATACATTCAGGCAAAACACCAATGCACACACAAAGAAAGAAAGGGAAGCAGGAAGGAAGGAGGGAAGGGAAAAAGGAAAAAAGAAAAGGAAGAAAAGGGAAGGAAATAGTGGACAGAATGATCTTCTAAGCCCAGGGCCCTGAAAGGTTGACAGCCTCAGTGATGATTACTTAGTTTTCTCCATCCATCAATCAGAAAATGCCACAGCAAGCCATAGTGTGGGAGAAAATACCAAACACACAACAGACAGAGAACTCAGATCCACAATCCAAACAGAACCATGTGACCACCCGAGATAATTAACTGGGTGATATGAAGTGTATAAAACGAGCATCAGAAATGAAAAGAAGTCATAGTAAAAGACATCTACACACTAAAATGACTTAAATTAAAATAATCAAAACTAGTTGCACCAAATATTGTCCAGGGTAAAGGGACAGAGGGAGCTTTAGATAGTTCTGTTGCTTTAGTAACTGGCAGTTACTAATCATAATCATAAACCTGTAATCCAGAAGTCCCTGCACTGATACATTTGCCCCATAAAAAGTGAGTGCATCTACAGAAAGATTTGTGCTAGAATTAAAAGTGAAGTTTTATTCCCACTAGCCCCAGCGTGGAAAGAGCCCAAATACCCACTTGCAAAAAACTGACTGAAGAAACTGGTATTCTTGTACAGTTCATGCTCTCGGGCAGTAGAGATGAATCATTGAAGTACATATAACCTGGATAAATTTCACAGTCATTGTGCTGAACCACCAGGCCAGGCAGGAAAGAGGGTGTGAAGTATGTGCCCACTCATGCAAAGTTCTAGAACAGACAAAGCCGGTGAATGTCTGACAATAGGTGACTCCTGACCACTGTTGTGCATTCTCCGGGCAGGGGGTAGAAACTGACCAGAAGTGGAACCAAACCCGCTTTGTGGATGATAGAATGTTCTGTTGGTTGGAGAGGAGCTATATGATCTTGTACACCTATCAAACTGATCGGAGTGTACATTTAAGATCTGTGTATACATCTGTGTTTTTCCTCAATTAGAAATCTCTTCTGGTTATTAAACATAGAAATATTGGCGTCATGAGATGAATATGTGTGCTCATTTAGGTCCATTATTTTCCATGGTGGTGTCTTCCCAAGTCGCTGTAGTTTGTAGGGTCTCACGGTGGGGAGGCAGTGTGGCATGTTGGGATGTCGGCCTATGGAGTCGCATCAGTATGATATCTGCTACTGGGGCAGATGGCAGTGGGGAAATCCCACAGCCCTGGAAGTTAGTGTAACCTGTAGCAATGTCTAGTGGGTATGTGAGAAGATGCATGCAAAGCGTGGATGGCATGTTGGGTGACAGGAAACAGGCCATCAAATGACAACCTGTGGCCCAGTCACCCACTGTCTTGTTTCATTTATTTAACGAGAGTTCTCATCTTTTGAAGTAATTGAGAAAAATGGGAAAAAAAAAAGAATTTCTAACATATAAATATAGTCTAAATTCAAACTTCAATATCTAGTCAGATATGAAATCTTCCACCTTTCATCCAAACACGTAGGAGATGAAGGAGGAGAATCTGGAATTCAAGTCTTGACTTCAAAGCCAAGTCCAGCGGGTCTGAGCCACTTGAGACCCTACTTCAGCAAACTAAAACCAAACAAGCAAAGCATAAGCCCTAGCATCTATGCGTAAAGTGTGGATGGACGTCAGCCATGGCCGTTTGTTTCCGTGTTATTGTGGCTGCTCATGTGCTACAGAGTGGCAGTGTTGTGCCCCACAAATGGCCTGCGTACCCTAAAATGTTTACTGGTTTTTTTCCTAAAAGTGTGCTCAGCCCTGTTCCCAGCTCTGCGGCTTCTGAGCTGAGGATGAGTTTGCAAGGAAATGGTGTAAAACTCAAGGCTGTTACCACGTGTGCAGTGCAGTACTTAGCAACATACGCTTCTTTGGAGTCCAAGCTAGAGTGACTTCTTACGTTTCTATTTTGATTTTTTTTCTCTCCATGTGCATTTTAAACGGGAAGCTGGTATGAACATGAGCCCGGTCTCGAGACTAAAAAAAACTTGGGCCAAAGTGAAGACTGCAAAGTTTGACATTCTTGAGGTATGTGAAAGTCATGTTTCAGAGTTGAATGGAGAGAGCCTGTGATCTCAGCATTCAGGAGGCTGAGGCAGAAGGATTTTGAGTTTCAGGGCAGCCTGGGCAGAACAGCAAGGCACCTGGATGGAATTCCGCTCTGTGGTGCTGCCTCTTGATTAGATAGGACCATCAAAGGAAAAGACTTTCAGACCCAGAGGTAGGAGAGGCATCTGGCTGGAGTAGGGCAACATAAACTGGGTTTAAGGTTGGTCCTTTTATAAATAGAGGCAGGCATTTTGGAATGATTGATGGAAGATGCTGACTTCCCAATCACATGATTGTGTATGCCAGAATAAACCCAGAATCTCTAACAGTAGAGAGGTCAACATCCCCGTTTGCCTTGCACACTTCTGTGTAGCATCGTTAGCCTTAGAATAGTCATTCACCACTCTGTGCAAATTTGGTTAATACCAACAGCCCTTCCTGTATAACCCTGAGAGGTTGTGTGTGTGTGATGGGTAAATCGTATCTCTATGAATTCCCTAACTAACTTTGAATTTGTATGTATAGTTAAAGACATGATCTTGTAAACATCTACAGTAAAGAATGAGTGGTTAATAACATTGCCTTTCTACAGCACCAGATGGACCCTTCAAGCAATTTCTATAACTACAGAACAGCCCTCCGAGGAGCAGCGCAAAGGTCCTTAACTGCTCACAGCAGCAGAGAGAAGGTATGCTCTGAAAGGGTGTATTACTTGTTGGGGAGTTGCCGTGTTTTACACTGACATGTGAACCACTCCCTGGGGCAGTTTTTACCAGCTCAGATCTAAGAGAAGTGCATTTACATACATCTTATCCCTTGGCACCTGAGGAAGGGGGCCATAGAGCAGTGTTGAGCTGTGGACAAAGAGGAGTGACTTGGAATACAAATTTGCAATTGGATATTGCGATATGACTTGCATTCTTGTGCTTTTGGTGTGTTCTGTAGTGTCTTCTTTGTATTTAAGGCAGTAAATTAAGTCATGTGATAAGGTGACTAATAGCATTAGAGACTAATTTGGTTTAATGGGGAAAAGACATTTTAAGTTCTACATAAAGTGGCTCACTTAATGTAACCTTTTCTTTCAGAAGAATTACCTTACCTCCTACAGTTCAGTCATTTATTCTCAGAAAGTAGGGTAGTTGCTATAACATTAGGCTTGCTGTTACTAATTGGATATGTAGGTGGAATGAAAAATACAGGGGCAATTTCTTAAAAAAAAAAAAGAATGATCCTGTCGTCTGTCCCTTACCCATCAGTGGCACCCTGGATCTATGGAGTTCTGGACTCTGATGGTCCCATTGGCCCATTTCTGTCTCAGTTCCTCATGCTGTTTGAGAATTATATCCAATTATGATAAACAGCTAATGCTGATTTCTTAGTGGCGGCTATTGTCTATTTGAATTCTGTCTCCACGTTAAACAATATTCAACCAGCTTGGGAAAACAGGATTAAAATGTTCCCCGGCTTCTAAGTCATGTTCCCACTGAATCATCAGACTCAAAAACTATGACAAAATCTCCTTATAAACACGTGACACTTCTGCCACCACAAGTGAAATACCAGCTCGGATGACTTCTGAGAAACACTGCAAATGTATTCACTTTGATTTTTAAATGAGGAAACGTCCAGGTGCCTGAGAGTTTGCTAGGGTTTCTATGTTGCTGAAAAGAGCTAATCGGAAGTGGCCCAAGTTTCTGAAGATGAGCACATGTGTAGGAGGACCTCCACATCCTGAAGTGAAGGATACAGGGAGGCTATGAGACCAGGCCCCATCTCCCTGTGGTGGACACCGGGCTCACACATGGCCCTCAGTGAGCGGCAGGAGGAGGCTGTGGAGTCCTGTCTGTCTGAGGACTGTTGCTCCATCATCAACCACCAAGAGTGGTCCTTTGTGCAACCTTAACAGTTGTTCCCAGAAAAGAAAACAAACCTAGTTATTTACATTTTATACCATGTAGTAAATTCTTCCTGCTTTGCTTTTAAAAGCCAGTTCTGCATAAATTTATAGATTTTACCTTGTAGCTGATTTAAAAAAAAACCAAGCAAGCTGATAGAGAAAATAAGAAATAAGAACATGTCCAGCTAAATCTATCCTTTATTAAACAATGAGGTTATTTTTCTTATTTTGAGCTGAGGGATTACTTTCTTTATTCCAAAGCAACGTCCCCTTTTACACTCTCCTGGGCAGCACATCTTGAGTCATGGTCTTTGATCTTTTTCAAATCTCCAGTTCATGAGGTCAGGGAGGCACATTTCCAGGTACTTATTATGAAGCCAGTCAAATCTTTCTTCCACACAGGAGTGCTAAGGGGCTCTCTAAGTAGTCTCCCTCCCAATGAGTGCTTGTGGCTCTCAGTTTTTAACCATGCCTTATGTAATTACGTGGTTTTCGATCCCTTTGCTATTCTGTTTGTTTCTGTAGACTTGGCCCTCCTCATTAGCATCTGTTTCTAGACATGGAACTGATAATACCTTCAAGTACAAAGGCTGACTCTGAATTACGAGTATTTTGCTTTTATGGTGCTAGGGAATGAACCTGGGGTTTTACGCCTACCAGGCGAGCACTCTGCTATTCAACTAAACTATATGTCCAGCCATCGTTTCACTGTTTTGTTTTTGAGAAAGAATCCCCCCAAGTAGCCCCGACAGGTCTTCAGCCTGTAATCCTCCAGCCTTAGCCTCCCCTGGTAGCTGAGATTACCAGACTCAAATGAATTCAGAATGTATGTATGTATTCTACATGTATGTCCATGAGTGCTCTGTCTGTGTGCATGCCTGCACTTTAGAAAAGGGTATCAGGTCCCACTACAGATGGTTGTGAGCCACCATGTGGTTGCTGGGTATTGAACTCAGGACCTCTAGAAAAGCAGCCAGTGCTCTTTACTGCTGAGCCAGCTCTCTAGTCCCAGGATTCAGAATATTTTTTAAGGGGAAAATTTACAGTGTAGCTCAGTTGGTAGAATCTTCGCCTAGGATGCACAAAAAGCAGTAGAGTTCAGTCCCCAGCACCGCACAAAACCTCACGAGGTGGACTATGCCTGAAATCCTAGCACTCAGGAGAATTAGAGAAATTCAAGGTTACCCTTGGCTACATAGTAAGTTTGCAGGCCAGTCAAGAATATACAACCCCACCATATATATAATAGCTTATATGTGGCTACTTGAGAAGTTCAACCACTAATAATATTGGCAAGACCTAATAGAAGCAAGACTTGTTCTCTATATTTATCTCAGAACAATCCTGAGTTATTATTTTTTTCTCCTCTTCACTGTTCAATTGGTTGTGCAGAGCTGGTGGGAACTCCCATGAGTGAACGAGGAGATGAAGTTTGGGATTCCCTCCTTCTCATGGGCCGAGACACAGCAGTCAAGTGCCCCAAGGGAGGCTGGCTGTGTTGCCTAGTCCCTGGAAGAATAACTCCGTTGGTAGTAGAGCATCATGTAGGGACACTGACTAAGGGCAAAATTCACAGAAGGAACTATTCTACCTCCCGCAGTTTATAGGCTGTGACAAGAACTGAGTGAGTCTAAGTACCTATCGAAGACAGTAACTGAGGCTCACAGTCCAGCCCCAAGAACTGGAGTAGCCCAGGAACTTCTTGCTTCAAAGCTGCTGCCCTGTAAACGATTACCCCTTGATTTTCATTGTGTCTCCGTTCCCCCGAGGCTATCACGGGATGATGTGTGTTTATTGCCTTCTAAGAGTAACTCTACTTGGATGGTAGTGGAAAGCCAGTGTCTAGATGAATGAGGATGGCCATCCTCCAACGAAATCCTGTGGTCACTGTCATTGAAATTTCACATGATTTTTCATGCACCCTGAAGCGATTATTCTTTTGAGGCCCTCCCCCAGCAACTTAAAAGATGTAAGGCGTGTGTCTCCTAGGCCATACCAGAAATAACAGTACATACATTTAAAACAGAACAAAACCGACAAACAAAAACCTTGCATTTTGCCAGCCCCTAGCTTTTATTGCTAGCCAGTTGTAGAGCCAGTGTTTTAGGTGCTGCTGGTTGGAGTCCATAGCCCAACACCTCCCAGCCAGAGGCTTCCTTGGAAGAGGCGGAGTTGGGATCTGTGTTGCTCTTAGTTCCAGCCCTGTGCCCATAATGTCAGAGGGGAAGGAAGTACACACACTCCCTGCTTATTCTGCTTTAGGGGCTCCACAGACAAGAACAAATACGATGTAGTCAAGGGTACTAGTAAAGCTGAGGATAAATTTGATTATTCTCAGAGATCAATGAAACGAAAATTTAAAAGGTGTTTTAGCCTTTTGAAAATGACTTCAGGGGGGAAACAGTCAGAATTTCTCTCTAGAAATGAATTGCTGCTTACTGTTTGTGTGTGAGCCAAAAAGTTGTTTTCACACTCATGAGTCATGAGCTTAGGAGACTTCAAAGACCTGATCTTGGGGTTTTCAAAATTTCCCAAAAATCTGTTTAATGCATTATTTACATTGCAGAACTTTTTGATTCAAATATGTTGCCTTTGAGGGGAAAAAATAAAAGTTACTGAATCTGCACTTTGTTCTCTGTTTGTGATGGACGCGGTCAGACTTAGGGTCCCTTTAAAGGCTGCTCCTTTAGGCTAAGTACCACCTCCTCAAACAAGCAACCAAGGCCCAGAAGGTATCATCAGAGACTCATACTATCCTCTGAACAGTCTTTAATTTTATTTCCTACATTTCTACACCTCCCTTTCTCGAGGAGCATCTCTCTTGCCGCAGACGGTGCCAGGTCCTCCCAAGGGGTTTTTCCTGGACAGCAGGCACAGGCTTGTTCTCTGACACGGCCAGGCTCCTTCAGCAGGAAATTGTAGCAACTGCTGCTTAAAACCTTCAGCTGTCACATTATCTTGAGCAAAGGCTTCAAGGATAAAACATAAAACAACAGCAACTAAAAAAAAATGAAGAAAGAAAACTTCAACTCAAATGAAGCTGTCTAAATGATGATGGAGCGTTCTGGAGCGCAGCAAGGAGATAGGTCATGTGCCTTTAGGGCTGTGCTAGGGTCACTAAATGAATAGCGTCCTTTTATATACTTTCATTTTGGTCAGAACCTTTCAATTTTATCAAGTTAAATATTGAAGAAAAGAGGAAAAACTGTACAGCAAGTATCCATCCACTTGCCAATAGTGCTAGTCCCTACTGTGCTTGCGTCTTGATGACACTTGCATCTTGGGCTACGCTGTGTAAGGTAGCAAGTGTTGTCATGCGGAGTGCAGTGTGCCCTCATTCATTGTGGCCTCCCATGTAATCCAAATCAACATTGTTCCTTAATCGCTTCTGTCTGTAACAAGAGGTTAAATGTCTTATTTACCGAGGCAACCCTGAATCTGTTTCTTTCTAGATTGTGATACCATTCTTCAGTCTCTTAATCAAAGATATTTATTTCCTCAATGAGGGCTGTGCCAACCGTCTTCCAAATGGCCATGTCAACTTTGAGGTGAGTGTAATGAAGCAGGGTACTACTATCTAGAAGAGGAATCAGGGAGGGATGGTGATACAGGCTCACAATCTCAGCATTTATAAGGCAGAAGCAGAAGGATTTCCACCACAAGTTTGAGGTCAGTTTGATCTTCATACTGAATTTCAGGCCTTCCAGTATTACATAGTGAGAGCCTGTCTCAAAAACCTAAAAATATTAAAATGAAAGCCAGAGCATAGGCGTGGGAGTGGGTTGTTTCTAAGTGTCCCCGCCAGCAGCAAGGCAGAGCCACAGCTTGGAGTAAACTTGCTATGCCCCTACTGCCTGTGAGAAATGAACACCATCAAGTAGCATAGTAACCACATCACCCCATCAGCGCTGTCACCTGAGGGAATGTGAGTAGGTCTCAACCTCCCTAGTTGGCAGATATAATGTTAATTAAGCAAAGAAGAGTTGATCCCAAAGTTCCCAAACTGGGTACATTGCAAACAGAGTTGTGTCTTGCAAGCCCATTCATTCTTGACAATTGCCCTAAAATTCTTTAATTCTCTTTCAGAAATTTTGGGAACTGGCCAAACAAGTGAGCGAGTTCATGACGTGGAAGCAGGTGGAGTGTCCGTTTGAGCATGACCGGAAGGTCTTACAGTACCTGCTCTCAGTGCCCGTGTTCAGTGAAGATGGTAAGACCTTTAGGGTGTCCCTGCCCTGAACACCACCAGATCCTGTGTATAAATGTCTCTACTTGGTTGACTCTCATGTCTGAAATCAGGCCTCTGAGCTGATCCACTCTTTTCTTTCTCACGATTTACCCCTAAAATGTTTTTAATCAGCCAAACACAATACATTTAAGCATCCTTCCTAATGCCTGTTCTGCAAAGTGATGAGCTTAAGTAGAAAGCTATTAAAGAGTTGTTTCAGAAAGCTATGGGAAGCCTTGACCTGTGAAAGCACTGGGCAATGGAGGCAGGAAAACGTGATTGCTTCTGCATAGGAAGATTCACCAGTCGGGTCTTCTGCAGAAGACCTAAGAACTTAACTCTACTGGACTGTTGTGTCCTCATGGTGTGTTGATGGTGTCTGCCCAACCGTGAATTCCTGTTTTCTGTGGGGCGGGGGCAGGAACTTGATTGTTTTCATCTCTATAAGTAAGATCAACAACAACTTTTACAGTTTTGAAACGATGTTCTTTCTGATCTAAACAACCTACACGTGGCCTTTATTAAAGTCCTGAGGCTCCAGGAAAGAGCCATGACCCTTTACTTTGTAAGGAATAAAATAAACCTGAGTGCTTCGACAGCACTGTATGGCTTGCATTTTGAAAGTTTTTTGCCTCATAAATTCTTGGGTGATGAAGTCTTTTTTCAGCTTAGAGCCCGGGGGTGTTGTTGAGATGGCCAATCAGAAGCAGGGGTTTTGTTGAAGTGGCCAATCAGAAGCAGGTTTTGTTGAGCTGGTCAATGAGAAGCAAAGTGCCAGTCTGCGTTTTTCCTGACTCGTAATCCAGCGTATCTGAAGGGTGTTATGGAAGTTAGGCTCAAAGCAAGCAGGTCTTCCTAGCCGTGGGGGTAAGGTATCAGGAGAAGGCTTCACATAATATAATCTTTTCTTTGGTTGATTGTAGCTCTCTACTTGGCTTCCTACGAGAGTGAAGGACCTGAAAATAACATAGAGAAGGACAGATGGAAGTCTTTAAGGTGAGTCTCAGAGCTTCTTGTTGTAACAGTCTGAAGGTAGTGTCAATGTCCCCTCAGGAAAGCCATGGATGTGCCTTGTGTGGGCGGGCCCTGCCTACCTGGTTAAGTTGGTGGAGTGTTAGCTTCAGTTCAGAGAATCTCTCTGGCATGACTGCAGTTCTTTCCCTATTATGTAATAGAATATGGAATTGAGATTACCCCATGGTATAGTAAAATAAAGAAATTTTTTAAAAAAACTATTTTTCTATGTTTAAAAGTTCAGACTTTATTTTTGACTAGTTCTAATCTTAAAACTTTATTTGAGTGAAGCAACAACAAAAATGCTGGTTAAAATTAAGGTCAGTTGAAGGTGAGGTATCATTTAATAGTTACCAGCCAGATATCAGCTCGTGTGTGTGTGTGTGTGTGTGTGTGTGTGTGTGTGAATTTGAAGAAGTAGACAGATCAATTCTGCACCTCAGTATCTGAATTACACGTGAAATCCAGATATATTTTTAAAACCAAAACCTACCCATAATTCTTTTATTTTATTCTGTTCTGTGGCAATCAGTTGTTAGGTTGCAAATAGAAGGCTTGACAGGAAAGAATGAATTGCATGGCTCTGTATGCTCTACACACAGTAGATGGTAACCAAAAAATTTGACGAAATCAAAGACTTTAGTGGTGAAACCGAAAATGTGCTGTGAGAGAGGCCATGTGCTAGCTGAATTCAGGCATGAATGTGGGAATCTCTTTACAGCTGTATAAATTCAGAAATGTTCAGTAATAATGTTTATCTGGTCAGAATGATTTTGAGGATTGAAAGCCAGGTGTGTTGCTGGGATAATAGAATTGCAAGTTTGAGGCTAGCCTGGCCTACAGAGTGATTTTGCAGCCAGCCTGGGCTATAATGCACATCCGCATCACCAGAATGGTGTTGGGACATTGCAGGTGCTTTCCAAGGCCTAACAACCATAGAAAGGATAAAAATGCCAGCAAACTCTTTAGAATGGCAGTTCCTGCCTGAAACCTCATGTGCCCTTTAGCTTTGAAGCTGTGAGCTGCTGTCCATAGATGCTTTTCCTGCTGTTCCTACGTTCAGAACACCAGTGCAGACTTGAGCCCATATCTGAGGACAGACACCTACCTTCCTTAATACCTGCTATTTCCTTTCAGTGATCATAGAACACACTGTGGAAGTTGCCTTTATCCTACTAAGTAAACTGTGCTGGCAAGTTTTATGCCAACTTGACACAAACTAGAATATTTTTGGAAGAGGAAACCTAATTGAGAAAATGCCCCCACACCTGTTTGGCCTGTGAGGCCGTCTCCTGATTGATAACTGACAGGAGAGGGCCAGCCCATTGTGGGCGGCGCCAACCCTGGACTGGTGGTCCTGAGTGCAAGCCATGAGGAGTCAACCTGTAGGCAATGCTTACTTCTCTGTTGCCTCTGGGTTCGAAGTCTGACCTCCAGGTGCCTGCCCTGACTTCCTTTGACGATGGCTGTGATGTGGAGGGTGTCATATAAACCCTTTCCTCCCAGGATGCTTCTGATCCTTATGTTTTATCACAGCAACTGAGGCCTAAGGCGTAAACCTGGGTATCAGGTACGTGTTGTCAATGGTGTTCACTTTTTGTTTTAATAGCAAACCACTCGGGATAGGGATTTACTGTAAGCAGTGCTTTGGCTGTCTCCATTAATAACTGTTTAAGGGTGTAGCAGTTTTCCTGCAGGACTACTAAGACTCCTGTCCTTGACTTCCACCCATCGTTTCACTATGTGAAAAGACATTTAAAATATAGGAGAGACGAGCATTAACCAACGTGATCGGAGCCAATGCAAGTATCGTCTGCCTTCTGCCTTACAGGTCCAGCCTGCTGGGCAGAGTTTAACATATGGGAACTGCTGTTGCTGCTGCTGCTGCTGCTGCTGCTGCTGCTGCTGCTGCATCAAACAGACCCTGGAGGGCCTGGCCTTTGTTTTCTGGCATCTAGTACTAGGAACAATCAGTGCAGACCCTGCTAGCAAGGCCAACTGCAGAGCAGATGGAGAACTCATTTCCTACAGCCGACAGACGCACTCAGAGCTCGGAGACCGAAATGCTCACTGAAGACACTTGAGAAAGAATCCTCTTAAAGTCCCGGCTCTGCCCATGATTCATCTCCTGGAATTTCCACGTGAATCACAGCTCTGCACCTGGATGGAGTTTTCTTTTGTGTGGGTTTTTTTTTTTTTTTTTTTTTTTTTTTTTTTTTTTTTTTTTTTTTTTTTTTTTTTTTTTTTTTTTTTTTGGCTTGAACACTTGCTGCTAATGGAACTTACCCAGCCAAGTGCTGGCTCTGTGGAAGTCCATGTTTCTTTGTTAATTTAAATGAAAAAGGGAGAGGAGGGAGGAGACCCCCGCCACCTCAGTTTGGATCCCAGACCTCTGCTTGAGCAGTGTCCGGTGAGGACGAAGACTGGGTGGATGTCTGCTGCCTGGGGACGTTGTTCCCATGGCGTGTACAGTGTGGTCAACATCTCTTCTCCCTCTTCCCCGGAGGTTTTGAGTTGGCTGCTGGTTAGCACACTCCTCCTTGCCCATATAAGTTATTTAATATAATAATGAAGCGCAACACTGTGGTAGGAAAATAGCCACTAGGGAAACAGACAAACGAAGCAGAGTTTGGCCCGTTGGACTACCCATCCTGCTGGAAGGACGGTGTTTTCTTTGCCCCTCTGATTTGTTTACAACTGACCCCTGTGTTCTATAGATGTATTTTTCAGCAGTTTTTGTTTTTATTGTTACTTAGTTTCCCATAATGTCCCACCCCACCCCCGTAAATGTAAATGGTCTGACATTAAGGGTCTTGGGGAAAAAAAAAATCTGTGACATAACCATACTTGTTTTTAACTAACTTATTGTTCATTATTTTCTGGAGCCTCTTGGTGACTACACATGTAAACAAGGAGGAAATTGGAAAAGTAACCTCCTCCCCTAGTGAACAAAGCAAATGAGAACCAGGTTGCTGTTAGCGCTATGGTCAGTCTAACTATAAACCAGCTCACCTTGTTAACATCTAATAGGCCTGTAGTTGCTCTGTAAGCAGTCATCAGACTTGCTCTAGGAGAAACTTTAGAGTAGTGAGCCCAGCTAATAAAAACGCACAATGCCAAGTTCCAACCCCAGGCGTGTTCATTGACCTCTCTGGTGTTGTTTTGAGAACCAGCACGCCTGTGCGTGCATTGTCTCAACAGGCCTGAACTGTCTCCAAGTCGTCCCTTCCCAACATCAATACATTTTACACTCTGTGGCCAAGAGGTGTGGCGTCTTTCTTTGCGTTTTGGATGGAATTGTGGCTGGGTGGGCTTATAGCTAGAGGTCACTTGACTGGTTCAGAATGTGTGCAGTCCCGAAGGAGGGTCTTAGGACTATGGGCATGGATGGGCATTTGTGCTCTGAAAAGATACCCTAGCAAGCATGATTCAGACACTTTCTAAGGTGTTTAAGCACAGATTCTGCCACTGTCATTCCCACCCTTAGGTGCACAACAGGAAATGTGAATATTCTGATAAGTTGTCAAAAGGCTGCAGAGGTAATGAGAGGCACAGGGTTAAACTAGGCCTTTTAATCCAGAGCCCAGGCTTTAACTCACCAGGGCATCCCAGGCTTTTGTACCCTTGAAGATAGCTTGGGGAATCTTGTTTCCCTGATGAGTTTCAACCTGCAAGACTGGCATGGGGCCTCTGTGAAGCTGAGGTCCTGAATCCATTTTAGCCTCCAGGCATCTTGGTCTTATTTGTACTTACAGATTTACATTGGTGGAAGTGACTGAGAATTACACAGGAGAGCCAGCACCATTGAAAGAGATCTTACATTTCTTCAGAGAAGGGGACAGGACATACCCAGGAGGACCAGAGAGGAATCAGTAGGTACAGGAGGCAGAACCAGAAGAGAAACAGAGGCTCTGCCCCATAAGAATGCTTCTTTGGGAAAGGCATGGCAAGACAAACATTAATCACTAATTCCTGGGACCTGGGGTGGTCATCAGGTGCCCTGAAATTTTTAGGACAGGGGAAATGCTACGTGGGAGTCAGGCGATGGAGAGGGCCAATGGAACAGACTGGGAATTAGTTTGGGGCACGTATGAAAGGCGTCCCCTGCCTTCACTTTCTGCAGGCCTGTCTAGCCTTGGGAGGGTTTGCCTCTCACCAGCCAGCCAGATTCTTAGGATGTTAAAACATCTTACAGAAAAATGAATATATACCTCTGCAATACTGTCCCATTCCCTTAGCGCTGTCTTCCCCTGGCCTCCATAACTGTAGCTCACCGTAGCAATGTTTATATTCCATCCGTCTATGGTCAGGGTTCGTCACCTCCGGCCAGTTACTTGTTCTCGATGGCCTATACAGGTTAACAGGTTGAAAAACTCAAAAAAAGGAATTACATTTTATGCCATATGGAAATGATGTGAACTTTAAATTTCTGTGTCCATAAATAAAGCTTTAAGGGACCATGGTCATGCTAGCCACTTCCATGTTTCTCTTGTGGTTGTTTTCTGCTGCAATCACAATGTTATAGTTGGGCAGAGACCATATGGCTCCAAAGCCATATTTACACTCTGTCCCTTTATGGAAAGTGTACGTGATTTAAGTGGTTATTTTTGTTCAAGTTTTCAAAACTGCTACCCTTGTGACATTAGATACCTAAATATGGCCACTGATTTTACTTTTCTCTAACGTGGTCTTATGACTAGAAATGTGATTCTAAGGCAGTTTGAAGAGAAGGTTTCCCATTCTGTTTTACTATCCGGGTGAGCCAGAGGTTTAAGCCATGTGGAAACTTTCATGGAATCTACTGAGTATTTCTCCCTTTTGTGCCACGTGTGTATGTGGCCTTCCCAGCAGTTTAGTAGATACATGGATGCCCTGTATGACTGGCTGGAAGCCTGCGTGAAGGCAAGCGTGAACAGCACGAGGCAGCATCAGTAGCTCTGTTGAGGCATGCCTGCCACACATTCCAAACCTACGGGGCTTTGAGCTGGGGCCTGGCTGGGATCTGGCAGAGATGGATGTGGGTAGGGTAATAGGAGAGTGTATGTCCCTACCTGAAATAACCCCTTGCTTTTGAGGACACAGCTCAGTTCGCCAGGGGGCAGCGAACTAACTAATGAACTAACAAAGATACTGCAATTAAACCTGTTGTCGCCTTTGTCTTGGAGGTTTCACAAGTTCACCTTCCCTTTTACTGAGCTGGAACCTCTGCTGCTTCCAAGTCTACCTCTCTCCTTGCACCCTTTCTCTTTGGGCACAATCCTGTTCTGCTGTTGCCCTGCGCCTTGTGTGAGGACTCCATCCATAGATGTTCAGCTGCTCAGCTAGATACGGAGCTGTAGACTATGAGTGGCCTGAACCATTCACAGGTGGTTTTTGTTTCACCCATGATTCTCAATATAAAGCAACACTCGCCTTGCTAGTCTTAAGGGTAGGAGACTGCCAGACGGAGAATAAAGCAGTTTAGGGTAATTTTCTGCTGTAGCTAAGGGTTGGCTCAGAGGAGTTCCTGACTGTGAATGTGGTCAGCAACTACTGACTAACCTTAAAACTCAAAGATATGAAAGTGGTGGACCATGGACTTCATCTGCCCTGCGGAAGGTTGAAAGGCAAAGTTTGTTTTGTTTTGTGTGTGCGTGTGTGTCTGTGAGTGTGTGTGTGTGTGAGAGAGAGTGTGTGAGTGTGTGTGTGTGTGTGTGTGTGTGTGTGTGTGTGTGTGTGTGTGGAGTGTGATTAGATGACTGAGAATTGCCTCAGTTCTCTGCTTCGTGTAGTCAAGGTCACATGACTCTACTCAGTGCCGACAAGGATTTGGGGACTGAAGACTTCTGTCTCCAAGCCGTATGGTTTAGAAAGTCAAAGTTGCAGACTGCCTCAATGTAAATTGAATGATACTCCAATTCTGTACTTAAGACCCAAGGGCTTTTAGAGGATTATTTACTCCTCTCTCCCCCCTCCCTCCATTCACTTAATTCACTGAAGAAATTCTCAGGCAGCTAATTCCCTTTTAGTACCAGTAGCCATCGCAGGCCTCATTCCTGCACTCAGCGAGCCTCTGTCCTCTCTCCACTATGCCAGCGTGTGGTCAGTCCGCAGCACGAGGCAGCTGTCTTAGGATATTGTCATCTGTGTGAGCTGTCCACCTCAGCACTGGTAGAGAAAAGTCTGGAGATCCTGAGGGAGCTGAAGGAGGTGTGCCCCTCATGAGACACCCAACTTGCCGGCTAGGCTACCTAAGCCAGGCTTTGCTCTCCTTCCCTTCCCACCCCGCTGCTTGGGGAAATGAAAGTGTGAAATCATTTGTCTCCTGATGAATCACTGTGGGAAAGTGAGTTTAGCAGAATGCGTTGTCAATTCACCTGAGATGAAGTGGTTGGCGTACAGGCATCGTGTTTTGTTTCTTCTCAAGTGATTAGGACTCCTAAGTGCAGATGGCTGGTGATGTGGAGATAACGTGTGCTCGGTAAACATACTCATGAGCAAGACAATTAGTAGCCTGGTTATCATCCAGGAGTTGCAGATTTCATATTCTTTAGATAAGTAATTAACATATCTGTGCTTGAGAAATTAAATAAATCAAAGCGATTCTAATATAACTGTCGTGGGTGGCACTGCCTCTACAGAGACCAGCCAAGAAAATCCAAGTTAGTGTGTGTTTTTTCACATTGTTAAATTGGTGGTTTTTTTTTAATTTTATTTAACTTTATTTTATGTGCGTTGGTGTGAAGGTATCAGATCCACTGCAACTGGGTTTACAGACAGTTGTGAGCTGCCACGTGGGTGCTAGGAAATGAAGCTGGGTCCTCTGGAAGAACAGTCAGTGCTCTTAACTGCTGAGCCATCTCTCCAGCCCATAATGGTTAAATTGTTAATCCTCCCTGTAGTTATTAGTAGATGACTTTAAGTCCATCCTTAACAGTAATATAAAAACCCAGCAAAGTGATTAACATGATTTAGGGACATGGGATAAGTGTGGAACACCTCCTAGGAAAACAACAGAGCAGGACTGGGGACTAATTAGTGACCACCACTCCAGCCAGGTTTCTGAGTCTCTGGGGGAAGTTTTCCCTCTCTGAACCTCAGGATCTTCTTTGTGAGTCATGGATCTCGGACTATTGAAGCAGAATGGACTGTTGAGGGCTTAAAGGTTTTTAGTATTAGAACCCACTTTCTTGGCTTGCCCAATTCAAAGGTGAATTAGCAAGTAAATGCAGCACCCTGTTTGTATACTGCTACCTTCTCCTCTGCTTGACCCCTTTGTGTTTGTTTAAATGTGTTTATAGAGAGAAAGGGAGAGAGACTAATTGCTAGGACGGGGTAGCAGGCAAAGGCATGGCAGAATCTCCCTTCACCTCTCCAGCTGCATGCCTCGAAACAAGATGGGACTCTTCATAGAAAAGAGTGGTCGTTATCCAGCCTATCAATTGAAAATGGGCTTATGCAAGACCCAATATAATAACTGCAAGATGCTAGACTGGGAAAGCAAGGACTCCGCAAATGACTCTGTTGTCACGCGTGCATCTTTGTCACAGCAGCGGTTGTTAGAACGCTGCTTGCTAATCTAGATGTGTAGGTAGACATCCTAAAGTGCCTAGTCATTTGCATAAAGACTTTCTTTGGCTCACCAAGATCTAGAGAAGTCATGATCCCCATCCTGTCCTGAGTTTGTCACCATCCTTGTAGGGACACAAGATGGCCTCCTTGGCTGTCCAGATGGAGATGGGCTGTTGACCCGAATGCTAGACAAAGTCCTATTATCTAAGGAAGTCAGAAAGGGAACACACCATCCCTGGATGATAAAGACCTTTCCTTGTGGGGAAGCACTCTGTGAATTGTAACCTAGCTAGGACTCAGCAACAGAGAATAGATGAAGGTGGAGAAAGACAAACACAGTCCCCCAGATGGATGTGTAAATAGCAGAGCAAAGAGCTTTGGGTGAGTGAGTAAGAAAGCTTGGGAAAAGGTGTCAGATTCAGGATATCTGAGCATCTGAAATAGTCAAACTAGTTTCAGACCTAATGAGAAAACAACGAAGCCAAGAAACCGGTTCTTCGGGGAACTCAGAAACTATTTGCTATTAAATTAGGTATTAGGTGACTGAGTAGACTAGGTAACATAGAGGCTTATTTCCAGCTATAGTAGCTTTTATTGAGCTAACCCTGTGAGTTCTAGAAAATAGGTATCAGCAGCTGCTCTCTACCTATCCAAAAACTAACAAGGCCATTGTGAAGGACAAAGAGGAGCTGGGACCAGAACGACCCATTTCTGTGGGGTATGGGAGTGCCTTTCAAAACAACCTTGTCTCGTGGGAACTGTGCTAGTGGGTAGGGGTTCTATAAAGGCCTTATTACTTCTTTGGTATCTTTAGCATGGTTTAAGGAGGCCAGATGATGGATTAACCACAAGGGAGGAAGACAGTGGTGGTCTCACCTTCAAGTAAATCCCATCCCTTTGGCTGGGAGGTTGCATGCTTCCCTTATGCTTTGATGCTCCTTTAGCACCCTCAAAAGTTCCAGACGAGAAAATGTTTTCTCTCCTCCCAGCATGACTACATGCAGTTGACAAGCTTGGTGTGACCTGACACAAAACTGGAACCTTGCTTATAAACATCATGAGATTTGTGGTGGTGGCGGCGGCAGCTGGGGTGGCGGTGATGGTGTGTGCACGCTTATACAGGTCAGAGGAAACCTCGGCTGTCATTCCTGACGCACCACCCATATTATATTGCTATTGAAAAAAAGTCTGTCAACTGGACTGGAGCTCCTCAGCTTGCAAGAAATTATTCTCTACCTCCCTCGCACTAGGATTACAGTTGTGGGCACCATGTTTGTTTTTTAAACACAGGTTCTAAGGATCCTGTGCTTACAGGACAAACAAATTTCTGTCTGAGC
The DNA here is from genome assembly GCA_004026605.1 of Ondatra zibethicus. Lineage (NCBI taxonomy): Eukaryota > Metazoa > Chordata > Mammalia > Rodentia > Cricetidae > Ondatra > Ondatra zibethicus. Next base: position 24,169 of record PVIU01014670.1, read on the forward strand.
TGTCACCTCAGCCTAATGTTTCTCTATTTTTTGAAATTTGGTTTTGTAGTTTTCAAGAGTAAACTTAATAGATGACAAAGAGCGCATGTTGCCATGACAACGGGCTGGGTACTCTGCTAGGGTATTCCTACATAATTAGTCACAGAGATGAATCCAATCCTGTCATGACGGCCAGCTATAGAGTGGAGTAAGTGTGATAGTTTAGCTTTGCCTGTAAGTTTTATAATGAAGAGTGCAGGTCTGTCACCAAAATACCCTTCCTCATGGAATGCCCGTATTTAGAGAGTTCAGCACATGCAAAGAGTTCTTTAATCTTTCTCATTAGTCTTTCAGACAACACTGTCAATGTTCTAAACCTGTTTTATTGTTACTCATGGGGAGATAAAATTATAAAAGACTCAGTGAAGTATAATAACTAGCCTTAGGGACACCATAGCAAGATTCAAAGAATGAAAAATTAAAATCAAGTTCCTTTAGTAAAGAACAGAACCTTTCCCTCCCAGAGGCCTATGGCCCCAGAGAAACAAGACTTACATGCCATTGCCCTTTTCTCTCTTCTGTCTTCCCATTTGCTCCAACCCACACAAGTGGTCAGCAATAGCCTGAGTGTCCTGCTCAGCCGATATTGCTTTCTGTTGCTGTGATAAAACACCATGACCAAAAGCAACTCGGGAAGGAAAGAGTTTACTTGGCTTATAGGTTACACTCCATCCTTGAGGGGAACCAAGGCAGAAACTCAGAGCAGGAACCTGGAGGCAGGAACTGAAGCAGAGGCCATGGAGCAGTGCTACTTACTGGCTTGCTCCCCAGCAAACTCTCTTAATAATCCCAGGACCACTTGCCTAGGGATGGTGCTGCCCACAGTTGGCACAGTCCTCCCACATGAATTAACAGTCAAGACAATACCCACAGACGTGCCCACAGACTAACCTAATGACATAGAGTAATGACAGGTCTGAGAATTTTTCATCTTAATAATCTCCTAAGTTGCTCTGCCAAATCACGAAGTTATCCTTGATTTGTCTCTCATTGTCTGTCCTGAAGACTGCATCTTCAACTCTTTCTGGAAACTGACCACTGCCCACCACATCCACAATTCTTAGCAGGTCAGGGCACCCTCTTCTTCTGTTGGACTCCCACAGTAGCCGCCCAGACTCTGACTTCTTATGGCCTAGTAACCACATAACGGTGGCTATCCTCAGAGCAGAGATCATTTACATTGTTAATATCATTGCTCATATTCTGATGATGGTTTATTTATCCTCCAGGGTGAAATACGAGGTCGCATGAGGTCTAAACCTGTTTCATCTCCATCCTCATCTCCTCTCTTGTGGTTTCTCCCCGTGATCATTCATATCTCAGATCCCATTGCCCAGCGGGAGCTCCTCCCATTGCCTAGGCTTGAGACACTCTTCCCAGGACAGCATCCTGCCTGGTTTTCCTTCTGCCGTCAGCTCTCTGCTCAAAAGTCTCCTCCATGCAGTCTTCTGGTCCCTTCTCCATCCGCTGATATCTCCTTAGCATCTGTGTTGCTTTAGAGTAAGAAGATGAACTGTTACTTCTGCATGATTCCATTCTCTACTAAATTCCATTTAATGAGGGTATTTTAAAAATTATTATTCTGGTTCAACTGCAATGAGATAGGTTTCCCTGTGACATTTTCATACACATGTGTAATTACACATTGTGATTATTAGCCCCCAAAGTGCTCTCCTGCCCCATCTTGTCTTCTTGCTGGACCCCTTCTCCCTCCTAAATAGTCCTGCTTCTCTCTTCTTGACACAGAGGTCCAGTGACTGATTCCTCATTCTCCCACCCCTCTTCATTAGATCTTTTCCTCCCGATTAGATCTCTCTCTCCTCTCTCCCTCCCCTCAACATTAGATCTTTCCCTCCTCTCTCCCTCCTTTCTCCCTCCCATAGATCTCTCTATTGCCTCCCCCACTGAATTTCTCTCCTCTCTCCCTCCTCTCCCCAGTCGCTCTCACAACCTCTTTCATAACCATCTTTCTGCTTCCATGTCATGTACATGTCTATACAGTTTGCATTTACATGTTTATATCTGTACAGATTTAAATAGATTCTTCGTTGAAAGAAAATAATATTTTTCTAGGTTTGGATTATTTTAACATAATGATTTCTTATTTTAACATATTTTTTCTAAGTCTGGCTTATTTTATCATAATGATTTCATTAAAGAATAAAATTTATTATGTATACACCATGCTTTCTTTGTCCTTTGATTTAAGGATGGACATCCAGACTGGTTCCATAGCTCTTGAATTCCTGATTAATTTCATTTACTTCAACTTTCCTATGAAATGGAAACCATAATTATGTTTACTTGAGAAGTAAAGAAACAATGGCTTAGCTATATTAATATTTGCTTAAGGTCACAAAGCTGGTAAGTGGCAGAACTCAGATTTATCTGACTCTGACCCTTGAAATCATGATTTTGCTTGCTATATAATTTTCTCTCCATTAGGAACATTTCAAGTGCACACTAAAAGTTGATTTTGGCAATTTTAAAAATAAGTATTTACATCACTCCATGAGCAAATAAATTCCAATGGCATCATAGTATACTTAGGAGAGTTGTAAGCTTGCTGGGCAGCAGTCCCCGCTGGGTGGAGACTAATGAGTTCGTGTCCACCTGGATAAGGGTGTTTAATGAGGGGACAGGCTTCTGGCTCTTGTCTTGCTCTCATTTTTTTCTCTCTTATTAATCAGGAAAGGGATTGGACAGGTCACGAACTGATATATCAATATTGGAAAAAAGTTTCCTTTTGGGACAATAATGGAAGCTTAAGCCTGATCGACAGAATTAAACTTCAGTTTCGGCTCAAAACCCAATGCTGTTGATTCAAGAGGAGAAAAACCAGGCCCCGAATCTCCACGTAAGGGAGCCTGGTTGTTTTAACTGATTGCTTTCTTCGCGTGGACCCCTTGGGATGACACCACACCCGCGTTTTCAGCAAACATTTTAGCCTCAGTAAAGAAGACAGACAAAGCCTGACTCGGCTGGAGGGGAAGTCGGCTGACAACATCTGTCTCATGGCAGCTTCCTGTTTTCAGTTTTGATTATCGGGCTCGGAGAGGACACTGGCAGACTTGAGAGTGGGGAGAAGATGGTATGTCGCGTGACTCAAAAGCATGTGAGAAATTCTAGATGCAGTTGTCGAGACTCACAGCTTGATGGGCAGTTAACTCTGCTGTGTGCAAAGGCAAGATGGGTACCAGTGAACAAATTAGAAAGAGGCAGATTTCAAGGCAATGCCAAGTTTCCTAATCAACAAATATATTCTTCATTTCTAATGATGGAAGATATATCAATAGATAGCAGAAACCACACCCTTCTCCATAATAATCATTGACATATGGAGGGATTTGTTCAGTTATAGATGATGATTTGCTTAATTATAATCATTGGCATTGCTATGAATGAACATCATAGGGGGCCAGAAGAAAGGTGATTCGTTGTCTTTCAAGGTGATCAAGTGCACTTGATGAGAGAATAATTAAGTATAATTTACAAACATGGTAAGAGTGTCTCTAGGGAATAAATACTACAAAATTGCTTCTCAAAGGAACCAGAAGTGAGCTAAGATCATTGTATAAAATTTGAAAAAGCCAAGCAAGGGAGTATCTTAAGTGAAGTTCCAGATGTAGCTTGATTCCCAAGGGACCTATGGTATTTGTGGCACACCCCAGAATTTGCTTGTCTTTTGTACCTGAACTCCCATTGGTTGGTTATGAGCTACCTTGGTGGAGGGAGGCTGAAGATGGAAAACTTCTGGCATATCAGGTGCTGGAATTCTCTGGAGGCTATGCATATAGAGTATGAGCCATTGGCATCAAGGTATGCAGAAGGAGCTCGGAGGATGGGTATATGACATAGAAGGACAATGTTGTCTTCTAGTGGAAGCATCAACGGCATCTTTCATAACCAGTGTGAAAGACAGAACCTTCCATCAAAACAACTAACCAAACAGAGATACAGAGAGAATGCATACTTAGTGGGAGAGATGCAACTTCACAGGAACCCAAAGGATGAGCAGCACAAAAGCAGGGAAAAGGCCAAGCTCTAACTGGTGGCAGCAAGCCAGCTCAAGGGAGGCAGCAATCTCGTGGAAATCTTGTTAGGGAGAAGACAGTACTATGGTGCTTCCGGAAGGCAGATTCCGGAATGCAATTTGGTGTCCTGGTGAATTGGGCATTTCACAGGCAGAAGGTCGCTACTGGTAGATCTATGGTAGATCTTCTTTATGTTTCCTTGTTTACATTTCAAGGCCAAGAATCTGGTTGATCTCTCTCTTTGTCTTTGCCTGTCTGTCTGTCTTTCTCTCTCTCTCTCTCTCTGCCTCTCTCTCTCTCTCTCCTCTCACTAAGTAGCCCTGGTTGACCTGGAATTAAATATATAGACATGGCTGTTCTTGTGCTCACAGGGATTCTACATCCCCAATACATGTTTCTTAGTGGAAAGTTTGAGGCGGGTGTCTGATCACAATGCCTACCCTGAGGAGTGCAGCATCCTATGGTGTAAGATATGATATGAAGGGGAGTAAGGGCCATGGTCAAGTTGCACACTGGCTGGGACAAACTTCCCAGGGTGAAGAGGATCCTTGTGTCCGTTTTCCGTGACCATATAACCAATGGATGGTAGACTCAGCAATAGGAGCTCTAAGGAACATTCATGGTCACGGTTGAGAAGACTGTCTTAGAATTTGTACCCCAGGGTTTTCAGTTACTCCATGGAAGGCCTGGCCTCTAGGCTTCTCAGTCCTTGGTAGTTTAGTTTATTAACCAGTGGGTCAATACTTTGGGGTGAGTTCACCAGATCCTTCTTCTGTGGTCAGCTGGAGTTGTCTGGGTGATGATGGTCTTATCTGTAATATGGAGGATGTTCAGTCTCTTTGTGCAGTGTTCTCTCTAATTCATTGAGGTGAGCTTCTTCACATGGACTTCTCCAGGTGTGAGAGAAGATCAAGAGGGACACACATGCTTTTAAGCTTTTCCACACCCCTTCTGTGAGTGTGTGTGTGTGTATGTGTGTGTGTGACATTTTTAGCTGCCTTCATGTCACGTATTTAAGCCTAAATCAGATGGACCCCATCTCTCAAAAAAGAAGAGATGCAAAATTACTATCTGTCTTTGTCAATGTTCTGTTGCTGTGAAGAGACACCACAATCACAGCAACTCTTAAAAAGGAAAACTATGTAATTTAATTACAATTCAGAAGTTTATTCCATTATTGTCATGACATGGAGCATGGTGGCACTCAGGCAGACATGATGATAGAGAGGTAGCTGAGAGTTCTATATCCGCATCTGCAGACAGCAGGAAGTGAGAAAGGGACACTGGTCCTGGCTTTGAACATTTGAAACCTCAAACCAAGTTACACAATTCTTCCACCAAGACCATACTTCTTAAACCCTGCCAAGTAGTGCCACTCCCTAATAACCAAGCATTCAAATTTATGAATCTAGGGGGCAGGAGGGGGCATGCTTATTCAAACCACCACACTATGCAAAAATATATTCATATAATTGATACATTTTGTTGCCATTTTTAAATTTATTAAGTCTTACGTATCAAAGAAAGGAACGACTTCTGTCTCACAGTCCCTGAAGACTTTTTAGTCATGGAGCCATATGGTGAGGTTTGATAGAGGCCTGTGGGATGGGGGTGGGGGTACTGTGGAGGAAGATTGACTGTATGACTGCAGATGACGAGACAAGCAACGGACCTGTACTGAAAGAACCAAGAACAGGGACCGTCAGAAGGAGTGAGTATTCATGATATTCCTGGCATGTTGGGGTGAAGGGCACTGAACTCTCAGATTAAAAGCCCAGCAGGGTGGGGGTGTTCACTTTCTGCTGAGACTAAGGCTCCTCTTATTCAGGCTGCTCTGGTCTGACTTTCTTCAGAACGACTTCAGTGCCATTCACCCCTGCCTCCTGCTTCATCAAGATAGTCGAGGCCAGCAGACATAAATCAGCTCAACTTCCGCCTTCCCGCGCCTCCTCCCCATCTTCTTTTCCAAGGGGCTCATGCCTGCCCCCGGCATGACTGCTTGTGGGAGGCTTTGGAGCTTGCAGACTCTTCTGGCTCAAGGCTGAGGCCTCTTTCTGTGGTCCTCATTCCTCTCGCCTTGGGTCTGTTCTTTGTTCTATGAAAGTTTATGGTTTCTGTAATAGATTTTCTCTGATGGAGAGAAAGAAACGCACTAAAGGTCTTTAATATATTTTACAGGTATGCTTCCAAATGTAAGTGTCTGACGTGCCATAGTCAAGCACTTTAAATATAGTGGTGGCTTTTTTTTCCTGGTTCTGGCTTTAGAATGGTGTGAAAAGTGTTACTTCCCCACCCCCACCCCCACCTCCCAGTCTACAGAACATCCCCCGTCCTCCCCTGATAACTTTGATCTTTTACCTGAGACAATAAGTTGTTAGTGAGGAGTCCCAGCCTGAGGAAGAACGAAGTGCTGGAAGGAGATCAGAGAGCAGGGCAGACACGGCTGAGGGGGCGGGAGGGACTCGTCTGTGTGGAAACATGGGAGCAGAGCTGGCTAGGCAGTGACTAATGATATGATAACTGTCTACAAACACCGAGTGTGTGTGATGGGAGTGCCAAGAAGGCATTGCCTCACTCAGCACAGATACAATCTGAGCAGTAGCAAAGCAGACAGAGATGCAGACGAGCATCCTCAATTACAGGGGCGGGGCAACAGAGACTGAAGTGATTTCACAAAGTCCGCTTCCTTTCCCTTCCATCTGCCCATCTGTCCACCCACCCACCTATTTATTCCCCTTTTCCAGTAAACTTTAAGCTACCCAACAGAAGCCTCTTTTCTCGCTTTTCTTCATCTCCTAACGACCTTCCTGAATTCTCTCCGTGGTTTCTTTCCAGCAATCTTCACCTAAGTTGGGATTGCCAGAGCCAAACCATGTTACCAGTGTAAGTGTGTAAGTTAGCTAACACATGCCGGGTGGGGCGCGGCGTGAGAGGGATCCACAGCAGCCTTGATGTTGTACTGAAGGTACCCAGAGAGTAAAGATGGTTCTGGATAGTCCTTTGTGACTGTCCTCACACGATCTCTCCATCTCTCATCTCCAATGCCCATCTTGTTATCATCTTCGTGGATCCCCGGGGAATGTGGTATGCCCCCGCAAATACTGAACATAGTCCCTCCTTTCAAGAAGCCAAATAGGATCGAGTCGGGATGAACCGGGAGCTCAGGGGATGTTTAAGAAAAGTTCAAGAAGACTTAGACAACTGAGGAGCCTTGGGAATGGAAGAACGAAAATTACCGAATTCTTTAGGCTGATGGTGGAGAAAGTGTGAGTCCGCCTGTGACCCTGCCCTTGCTCGGGTTGTACCAGCCACAGCTCAGGGAGGGGTAGTAGCCCCAAGAGATAACTGTGCATCCTTCTTCCGGAAGAACCTAAAACACCTTGAACAGGATGGATCCAGAAACATCAACTCTTAAAAACAAACCGACTCTGATGTGAAAGGGCCTTTACTGCCCCCATGTGGTAAACACAGGGCAGTGCTGAAGGAACTGAAGGGAACTTGTTCTAAGTCGTAGGAGGCTGGAAATCCTTATATTTGAAAGTAAGCTCTCAGGTTAAAGGCCTTCATTTAATTGGGGACGATCAGGATTTGAAACGCTTTTGAACTTGCTCTGTTTTTATGAATTTTCAAGCAGTGGGCTACTTGATTTCTACTTCTGGCTCTTATGAGAGGGACATCTTTGGTGAAATGCTGCCATCTTGTGGCAATTGTGAGAAGAACTGTGGCATTTCTAAGCATGTATTGTCAGCTTTGTGAGATGCCGAGACCCTTAAAGTCAGTGCATTCATCCTTAGGCAAAATTGTGACTTCAGTCAAATGAACCTTTGACATCGATAACTTTCTTTTATAGAGAAACGGAATATGTGACTTTTGAATTGTAGTTCTGGCCACTTCTGTGTGAATGCATAAATTTCTCAGCCTCATCCACATCAGCAAAATAAATACACAGAACACATGCACACACAAGCCCACCCATGCACACACACACACGCACGCACGCATGCATGCACACACACACACAGACAGTGTTATTTTCCCCCCTTTCTCACCAAAGTTTTTAGTACTTTCTCATCCCCTCAAGAAAAAAAAAATAAGTGTCCACCATACTTGAATTCACACTGAAGTGCTGGCCATTTTAAAAATAGCCATTCCTCTTTCCCCCATCCCCAGCATTACTCAGGTCTTCTCCTCCAACCCCCACCCCATCCCACTCATCTGTTGCCCCAGCCCCAGCAGGCTCTCCCTGGGAACCTGCCAGTCAAGCCTGCAGAGAAGCAAGTAGGCCAGAGAGGCAGGCAGGCTTCAGGTCTCCACTCTCCCTCCTCCTCTCCAAATCCAATGCCCCAGTCTCATCCCCAGGCAGTAGCAGACTGCCTGCTGTGGCCTCCCATCAAGCTCTGCCCCCTTCCCAGGGGCCTAACCACATCTGGAAGTCAGTCCAGTCCCCCCCCCCCCGCCCCGTGACCCACTCACATCCCCATCCCTAAGTGTCAGATCCCAGTACCTAGAAACACATTTTACCCAGAAACCTCAGTGGCCTCACCTGGCAGGAACCCAGAAGAATTCCCTATCAGACAACACAGAGACCACACCCTCCTAAAAACTACAGAGGACAACAGAAACTAAGGAATAAAACACCACCCAACAAAAACAAGAACAAATGTCAGTGCCTAGAGTTACAATCATCTGAAGTCTAAGGGCCCAGATGCCAGCAAATAAATAAATAACTACCAGGAAAATATGTCTCCATTGGAGCCCAGAAACCCTACCACAGCAGGTCCTGAGGTTTGCCACATAGCTGAAGCACAAGACAAGGGCCTTCAAAAAACTTTTATGAATATTCTAGAGGCCTTCAAAGATAAAGTGAATAAATCACTTATAGAAATTTATGAAAACACAAATAGTGGAGAGAAGTAAATAAAACAGCTCAAGGCTTGAAAGTGGAAACAGATTTAATAAAAACATCTCAAACTGAGGGAAATCTGGCAATGAAAACTTTGGAAACTTGTGGAACCTCGGAGGCAAGCCTCACCAACCGAATACAAGAGGTGGACAAGAGAGTCGCAGGCGCTGAAGACACCATAGATGAAATGGATACCCTGGTCAAAGAAAATATTAAATCTAACATTCTGGCACAAAACATCCAGGAAATTGGGCACACTATGTTAAAGACCAAATATAAGAATAATAGGAAGAGAGGAAGAAGAAGAAACCCAAGTCAAAAGCACAGAAAATATTTTCAACAAAATCATAGAGTAAAATTTCCATAACCTAAAGAAAGAGATGCCTATTAAAGTACAAGAAGTATACAGAACACCAAACAGACTGAACCAGAAAAGAAACTATTGGCACGTAGTAATCAGAACACTCCATGTATAGAACAAAGAAAGAATATTAAAAGCTAAGGCAGTCCTATTAGAATTACACCTGAAATATTGCCCATTTTTTTTGAGGACACAATTACTCTGGTACCTAAACTACATAAAGACCCAACAAAGCAAGAGAATTACAGACCAATTTTCCTTATCAACACAGATGCAAAATTTTCAATAAAATACTGGCAAACCAAATGTAAAAACACATCAGTAAGATCATCCACCATGATTAAAGTAGTCTTCATCTCAGAGATGCAGGAATTATTCAAAATATGTAAATTGATAAACATAATCCACCATAAAAGCAAACTGAAAGACAAAAACTGCATGGTTGTCATTTTATTAGATGCAGAAAAGGCCTTTGACAAAAATCCAACAATCATGATAAAAACCTTGGAGAGATTAGGGATACAAGAGACATACCTAAACGTATCAAAGGTCACAGGCAACATCTACTGAAATGGGGAGAAATGCAAAGCAATCCTGCTAAAGCAGGGAACAAGGCAAAACTGTCTACTTGCTGCATAACTACCCAAGATAGCACCTGAAGTCCTAGCTAGAGCAATAAGGTAACTGAAGGAGATCAAGGGGATACAAATTGGAAATAAAGAAATAAAAGTATCTTTGTAGATGATATGATAGTACATATGAGTGACCCTAAACATTCTATCAGGAAACTCCTACAGATGATAAACACTATCAGGAAAATAGCTGGATACAAAATAAACTCACCAAACTCGGTAACCCTCCTGTAAACAGATGACAAAAGACTGAGGAAAGAGTCTGGGAGGCATCTCCCTTAACAATGGCCTCAAACAATAGAAAGTATCTGGTGAAACTCACTGAGCAAGCGAAAGATCTGTATGACAAGAACTTCAAGGCTTTGAAGAAAGAACTTGAAGAAGACATCAGGAGATGGGACGCCCTCCCCTGCTCAAGGATCAGTGAGTTCAACGTAGTAAAAATGTCCATCCTACCAAAGGCAACCTACTGATTCAATGTAATCCCTCTCAAAATCCCAACGCAGATGATTCACAGATCATTAAAGAACAATTCTCAGTTTCATATGGAAACATGAAAAACTCAGGATAGCTAAAACAATCCTGAATACTCAAAGAACTTCTGGCGGTATCACTATCCCTGACCTCAACTTATACTATAGAGCAATCACAATAAAAACAGCATGGTATTGGCTCAAAAACAGACATATTGATCAATGGAATTGAATTGAAGACCCAAACATAAATCCACACACCTATGGACAAATGATTTTTGATATATAAGCCAGAAATATACACTGGAAAGAAGAAGACAGCAGCTTCAACAAATAGTGCTGGTCAAACTGAATGGATGCATCAGAAGAATGTACCTGGAGCCACCCTTTCTACCCCCGACACAGCTCAACTTTAAAGAGGCCAAAGACCTAAACATAAAACCAGGTACAGGGCTGGGCGGTGGTGGCGCACGCCTTTAATCCCAGCACTCTCGAGGCAGAAACAAACAAAATTCTACAGCAATAAAATGACTCTTAATGACATTTTGCTGTATGCATAAAACAGTGGCTTGCTCAGCCATCCTCAGAGCATCTTCCTCTTGCAGCAAATAGGAACAAATACAGAGATCCACAGCCAGACTGTGCAGAGAATGGGAAACCTTGGAACACTCGGGCCTAAATGGGATGTTTCCATCAAATCTCTCCTCTCAGGGCAGAGGGAATTCCGTGGAAAAGGAGGGAGAAAGAGTGTAAGAGTCAGAGGGGAGGAAGGACACCAAGGAAACAAGGCCTTCTATATCAGCAGGGTTGATGCCCATATGAACTCACCAAAACTGTGGCCGCAAGTGCAGGGCCTGCAGGGTCTCCACCAGATGGAGCCCTAGAGCTGAAAGGAGAAGCGGACACCTGCATCCATTCCTAACCCAGATGTTATGGCCAACTTGCAAATGAAAACATAGTCTTCTCCATGGGAGTCTCACCATGGAAACAAACACAAACTACTCTTTAGGGTGGTCCACATCCCCAGCAGTAGACGGCCAACGAAAAACGCAATCAGTGACATCTTTGGAGGTACCTTGTCTCATAATGTAATGTCAGGACTTTTTAAAAAATCTTTTTAAATTTTTATTTCATTTATATATTTTATCTACTTATTCATTCATTCATTTATTTAGCTAGCTATTCTTCCCCCCTTTTTAAACTCTACAGGTCCTTTGCTTATATATTATGACTTCTGTTTTTATGGGATTCCTCAGTGCAAACGAGTGAGTCTTGCATCTCTGTTTCTTGTGTCTTTTCTTGAGCTCTTTTCCTTTTGTTTGTTTGTCCTATTCCAATGTGTTAGTTTTTGTTTTACCTTATTACAGTGTATTATATTTTATTATTATCCCTTAGAATTCTGTTTGTCTTCTAATTAGAGACAGATTAGATGGAAGGGGAGGTGGGGAGTGGAGGGTAGGGAAACCATAATCAGGATATATTTTGTGGAATAAAAAAAGCTATTTTCAATAAAAGAGAAAAAAACAAGAAAATGGCCACTCAAAAATAAACCAGTGGTACAAAGTACATTTTGACTACAGAGTACAATGTTGTGACTTTAAATTGCATTTTTGGGGGGAGGTCAATTTTTAGTATTTTGTTTTGTTTTTTTAATGTGTAACTAGGAAGTTCAGTCAAGCGGAAGACTTAATTTCACTTGGTTCTGATTTGAAGCCACCACTTCTGCTGCTGCTGCTGCTGCTGACCTCTCTGGCAGACCACCCTTCCTTTGTACAGGCACGTGCTGGGTTCTGCGGAGTCCATAAGATACCCAATACCAGGATTTCTAGAAAGAGCCCAAGATATGGACCAAGTCTTATCTATTTGTAGACCTGGACCTCTAGTTACATTGCATTTCTTTCACTTTTTTTTAAAAAAAATATTTATTTATTAATCATGTATACAGTGTTTTCCCTACATGTATGCCCACATGCCAGAAGAGGGCACCAGATCTCATTACAGATGGCTGTGAGCCACCATGTGGTTGCTGGGAATTGAACCTGGGTCCTCTGGAAGATCAGTCAGTGCTCTTAACTTCTGAGCCATCTCTCCAGCCCCTCTTTCACTTTTTTACACTGAGCACTTTAAAGGGGGAAAAAATAGAGAAACTGGAAACATATTAGGTGAAATAATATTTTAAAATATGAATAAGAAGCAAAACCCTTGGTTTCTGTTTTCAAAGCCAGCAGGTCTAAAGATGTCTGTTGTGGAATATTACTTTACTGTGTAAAGGTGTGTTTCATATGTTTGTGCTGCATTTGTTTAATTATGTAAAAATGTGCTGCATTTGTTTCACCTTGCCTGTCTAAGGCACCTGATTGGTCTAATAAAGAGCTGAATGGTCAACAACTGGGCAGAGAAAGGATAGGTGAGGCTAGCAGGCAGAAAGGATAAGTAGAAGAGGGATCTAAGCTTAGGAGAGGAATGAGAGAAGAAAGAGAGACAAGGAGAGAACAAGGAGCTTGTCCGGGGCAAGAAGCCAAGCAGCCACCAGCCAGCCAGGCACAAGAAGCAATGAAAGTAAGATATACAGAAGAGAAGGAAAAAAAGTAAAAAGCACAAGGAAAAAAGTAGATAAAGAGAAACAGATTAACTTAAGTTAAAAGAGCCTAAGCTAGACCAAGCATTCAAAACTAATAGTAAGTCTCCATGTCATGATGTGGGAGCTGGTTGGTGGCCCAAGAGAAAGCCTGGTACATATGGTAACACATTCCTTAAACCTAGGGATTCCTCTATGGCCATGAGTCCTCCAAAGAGTTTGCTCTTTTCCTGAAGGTTCCAAGTACTCACTTTTATTGCTAAGTCATTAAAGAGAAACTCAAAATCTCAAACTGGCCCCACATCTGGATACAGAAGGCCTTGGAGGTCCCATGCTCCATAATCTCCTTAGACCCAACTCTGTAAACTACACACCAGGCATGCTCCCATGGAGCAGCCTCTCCGGCATTCTCACTGACTATGCAAGGTCATTATTATTTCCCTGTTTGCAGAGATGAGACAAAGGACTACAGGAGTATATGTAGCAAAAGCTGAGAGAGTTCTAAGCTCAGGTTCTTCACTTTAAAATGTCCTAGCCACTACCTCATGCACTGCTTATCTGGCTTGGCTCTACCGGCAGCTCTCTGGCTCCTTATTCTTGAACATTCTTCCACTTGCCTTTCTTACCTAACAGACTTAGTCTTGGTTCAACCGTGCACATTTTAATTGAAGAATGGCATTTTACCGATATTTCGAATTTGGAATGACTCACATAAAGGTTTGGACGTCAAACTGATTTTGAAAAATCAGAGGACTCAGTGACACCCAGTCCATAGTCACTATCTATGGAGGCTGTGCTGAGCAGTCTTCCTGTTCTACTGCTGCCTTTGCTCCTCTCTGATTCCTTCATCACCCTGTGGTGTGGAAAGTCCTTCTCTACATGTCTTCCTTTTATTGGTTAATGAATAAAGCTGCTTTAACCTGCAGAAGGGCAGAATAGAGTAAGGTCGAAATTCCAAGCAGATAGAGAAGGAAAGTAGGCAGAGTCAATGAGATACCATGTAGTTGCCGAAGGAGACCTACGCTGGAGAACCTTACTGGTAAACCATGAGTCTTGTGGTAAAATATAAAATAATAGAAATGGGTTAATTTAAGATGTAAGAGCTAGCTAGAAATACACTTAAGTTATTGGTCAAACAGTATTGCAGTTAATATAGTTTCTGTGTGATTATTTCTGGTCTGGGTGGCCAGAAAATGAACAAGCAGTCTCTGCCTACAACCCTGTGTCACCGATGGGGGTACCCAACCTTTGGCTTCCTGCCCTGCCCCATGTTCTGTCCCTCTCACACATGCTAGCACCAGTATGCCATCAGTCATAATGGGATTCAGCCAATGTTCTTAGCAGAGGTAAATCCATGGGACTACCCTATCTAGGATTTCTGGCCTTTAAAACTGAGAGCTCTTTCCATCTATAAGCTAACCAATTCTGAGTACAGTGATGGAGGAATGAAAAATGTACTAATATAGAAGTCTAGGTGGGAATGGAAAACCTCGATATTATGGTTTCTTCTGGCTCATCTTAAGTCTTCCTTCATTTGAGGACATACCATGAATGTTGTTGCTATAGCCAAGAAAATGAACCTCTCAGATAGTTTTGAGCCTGACTCTGTTTTCAGTACCTTTGGTTGAGGCTACAAAGCTGGTATGAGGTGTATCCAGGAATTACATTTGTTTGGATGAGAGTCACTACCCCCAGAAGATCTGACATTTACATGTTCTGTTCTCTTTCTTGATGGACCACTGCAGGCTGGGAAACCAGACGTTTTCAGACCCTTAGATCACCTTTAAGAAGTCATCTAAAGTTCAGGGGTCTTGATTTTTTTGAAAGTTCTTTTTTAAGTCATATTTGTTTATTTTGTTCCATGTGTGCTTTGTCTGCATGTATGGATGTGCACCACATGCATGCTTGGTGTTCATGGAGGTTAGAAGGCCTCCGATCCCCTGGAACTGGAGTTGTAGATGACTATGAACCATTGTGTGGGTGCTGGGACACAAACTCAGGTCCTCTGTAAGAGCAACAAGTGCTCCTAACCACTGAACAATCTCTTCAGCCTCAGGATTTGAGTTTTGGGATCTAGCACTAATGTGCCCCTTGACGATGGACAGTGGTCAGCCAGCCAGGCTCCTTTAGCTCTCTTACTCATCTGCAGGATTGTTGTGCTATATATATTTCACTTTTGAGAATGTTAGCTGCTTATTTTAGGAAATTTGCTCAAATGTCTCCTGTGTGCATGCAAAGCACTGTAGTTGGGACTTTCCTAGTCAAGTTAAGGACAAAGAAGCTGGTGCTGAAGCTGTTATGCCCATTTAGCAGGTCTAAACTGAGGCTTGAGGAGCTAAGTAGCCGCACAAGGTCAAGACTATATGAAAATCTGGCACTCAAAACAGGTCAGTTTGACTCCAAAGGCTATGTTCTGATTACCTGAAGTCTGCTACAAGAGTAACTGGAGTCTGGTTTCTCTACCCTAGGAGCTCTCAGCCAGGACAAGTGACAGTATGCATATAGTGATTTGACTAAAAGAATAGTCTGTAAATTCTGCGTACCTGAAAAAAAGTACACCCTGTAGGAGGACCTTGTTATGTTTGGGCCTTCGTTATTGGTGATGCTGTTACCATGGTTACAGTCTGAACCTCTCTCAATTATCTGAATTAAGATAGCAGCACATACAGGTGTCAAAGATATTCAGGAAAGAAATCTTTCCCACAGCTGTGAGAAACTGGCATTGGCGGCATTGGCTTTAACCCCTCAGTTCCATGCCACTCCCCCACACCAGACTGTGGATTGTGATTTAGCTTCTCTGTGGCCCAGTGGCATAGCCCACCTCTTGTGGCATCAGTGTCCCTTCAAGGTGGTACAAGTGCCACCTAAGGGCAAGGGGACACTCCCAACTGTGGGAATAAAGACTTTCGGAAATCTTATTGCGGTGTCTTGAAGGAACCAAATGGCCCTGCTCAGCAAATGTTATACCCCAGGCCAGTTGCCAGATCTGATGTCTCTGAAGCTCCAAGAAGGAATCATTACTTCATTCCAAGACAGACGCTTGCCCAACAAAAAGGCAACAATTTATAACTGTGTTACATAGTCTGCTTGTAACTTTCAACTAAGGCATCTAGCACTCAATGTGCAGTCTAGTGACCACTGTGACTGCCAGACTCCAAAGCAAAGATCCATTTGATCAGATGGGTCGTTCTCAGGTTCAGAACCACTGAGTCTTAGCTGCCTGGAAGGCTACTCAGGGAGAAGCACCTGCGGTCCTTCATTGGCAATTAAGAAGCACTTGTTGAGGGTGTAGAAGCTGCCAAACGTCTGTATTTCAGGAATGAAATTTAGCTGCGTGGAGGGAAGGGACTCCCCTCCTGGCCTTCCCCCCTGGCTTGCATTGCATTCTTTCAGGCTTAATCCACTCATTAAGCAAAGTGGAAACAGCTTTTCTGCCACCCAGAGCCAACTGAGTGTGCAAAACCATGTAAGTGGCCGCACAGCTGCTTTTGTAACGATGCACCACGGTCCCCAGACAGGGATCTAGCATGTTCCCAAGTGGGTCAGTTTTGAAAACGCGGATCTTCAACATAAAAGTGAAGAACTTAGACTGTACACAGACGCAGGTTGGGACACCACAAGCGGCTATGACAGCTTGATTAATTTTCATTGGAAACAGTTTTCATTGGGAAATGTTTAGGGGAACAGATGAGACTTCATGGATGCGGCATAATCATTGTGAGCAAGTAGCCCTGGAAGACTGTGGGGACCAACTCTTAGCCTTCAAGTGTGGCCCAGACACATGGCCTCTCTCTGACCTTCCTTTGGGGAGAAGGCAACTTGAAACTGACTTTACAAATGCAGTAAATTGAGTGCTTCAAACCCGTGCCAGGAAACTTTGAGCCCTGATTGTGGCCTGTGAAGTAAATACTTTCTTTTCTTATTTTTACTTTTAAATTAAATTTATTTATAAAATGTATACATAAGAATATAAAACTTGTACATATTTATGGGGTACCATGTTATGTTTCTATACACATGTACATTACATAACTATTAAGTCAGATTAAACTTGTCTATCCCCTCAAGTTTTTATCATTTCTTTGTGGTGAAACAATTAAATTCTTTCCTTGTAGCTTTCTGGAATACACATTATTGTCAGGTCAATCGCTGCAGGGTGTATAGACGCAGAGCAGAACTTCTGGTTCATGTCTAACTTAGTGCTTGCTGGTCAGCACTTCTCCAGCCCTCCCCTCTCTTCCTCCTTCTCTCCAAAGCTTTTAGCAACCAGCATCCTAGTCTTGGATTCTATGAAACCCACATTTTTAGGTTTTCTGTTGACGTTGGTATTCTGTTCCACCCAGTCTTGCAGCCGTTCAGTCCCAAAGAAACACATAGAGGCCCACATTAATTATAAACTGGTTGGCTTATTAGCTCAGGCTTCTTATTAACTAATTTCTACATCTTAATACTTCTCATCTGTGTTAGCCATGTGGTTTGGTGCTTTTATCAACGAGGCATTCTCATCTTGCTTTCTCTGTGTCTGGGCAACGACTGCAGACTGCTTCCTTCCTCTTCCCCGAGAATATCAGTTCTACTCATGAATGCCATGTTCTTTGTCTGCTGGAGCCGCGCACCCTTCTCCCTCCCAGATCTTTAGTGTAGCTGCTGTGGTCTTGCCATTCTCCTTCTGCATGCAGCTCTCTTCTGCCATCTTTCCCCCCAATTTCATGAGTCCACTTTTACAAATCATCTTCCTGTAGGACCTACCCTTCTCTAGGTGTTCCGGGGACACTGTGGGTCTGCAGACTCCTCCTCCAAGGCTCTCTCAGGCACCTCGGAGCTGCTCCACAGTCCTGTGGCAGGGGCCTGCAGCCGCCACCATCTCTGATTCCAGCCATTCTTCAGGTTTCCATCTTGGATGGCCGTGATGTGCTCCCGACCTGGTTCTGTAGATGGAGTAGATGTTGGGGTGCATTGACTATGAGTACTATATCTGCGCCAGTATGGCAGCTGAGTTGGTCATCCTGGGCCTTCCTCTGCCTTCTTCCAGGCCTTCGAATAGACTCGCAGGGAGATTGAGAGATGCAAGCATCCTTTAGGCCTTCATTTCCAGCAGGCTGGTTGCAGCACTAATCTGTGTTCCTAATGAACTGTAAGGGGTCTCTGTTTCTGCATCCTTGCTGGTGCATGCTAGCCTTTTTGATCATAGCCAGTCTTTCTAGAGTGAGGGGGCATCTCATTTTGATTTTAATTTACCTAATGGTTTTTGAACTGAAGTCTCGTTTACTATCTCATCATACCTGTTAGCAATTTGTATGTCTCCTCCTGAGAGATTTTTATTTATATTTATTGGTCTGTTTTAACAGGCTGGGAACAGGGAGCACCGGGCTTCTCAGGGGTGGGCCTGGTACTGGTTTGCAACTCTAAGACGTGAATGTAATTTCTTCTCCCTCCTCACTGAACCACTTGGAGTTGGGAAGGGCTAACATAGGCAACTCTTACTGTCCTGCTTTTTCAAAATGTCATCCCTTATGATTTTACTCAGCCAGGTTTTGTGACCTCAATCCTGGCTTCCTCAGCTGTGTGAGGATGTGTTGGTTCCCGAGTCACTGTTTAAATTGGTACCTGCTGGGAGCCCATCCCTGGACACTTTTAGGCATTCTCCTGCTCCTCTCTACCTCACAACTCTACTAATGGCTCTCAGCCCACACAGCACTGAATATTTGCTTATAATTTTCCTGACAGTAAAGTGATACCCCTCCCTCCAAGTCATTTCTAATAGGAGTCCCTCTGCTGCCTGACTCATGCCAAATCCCCAGTCTCTTCTTTCTGAGACAGTGTAGGAGAAAACCCTTGGGGGAGGAGACTTTCAGCTGAGCATTTTGACTCTTCTAAAGGTTGAGAACAATATTATTTAAAACTGTTCTCAGCTCATTATTACTGAAGGACAGAAGTTACCTTAGGGGAAGACCAGCTTTATTTATTTATTTATTATTTTCCAGGACAGACCTGAAATAAAGTAGAAACACTTCTGTAGTCAACTAGTTTATTTGTAAAAACTGCCCACCCATCATTGCTCTTAGAAGCAGAAAAAAAGTTAGATGCAGTGAAGCAAGTGAAACTGAGACACTGTTCTGTAGCTACTGGATCTGGGATTATCAACGTCTGATTTTACTGCTACCCCTGAAGTGTACAGCAGGCAGTTAGGTGCTCAGCATGGCTGAATGACCACCCTGCTGTACGTACTCAGGACTACCAAATGACCACCCTGCTGTAGGTACTCAGGACTACCAAATGACCACCCTGCTATAGGTACTCAGGACTACAAACTGATTACCCTATTGTAGGTACTCAGGACTACCAAATGACTACCCTGTTGCAGGTACTCAGGACTACGAACTGACTACCCTGCTGTAGGTGCTCAGCACCACTGAATGACTGTCCTGATGCTACCTGTCTAGCAGTTGTGCAAATATTTCTGTTCTAAGTTGGATGGGTCTCACTCACATCTTGCACTGGGGAGAGCTGAACTTCTCTTAGAAATTATGGTGTTTGTACTGCAGCTTGTGTAGATTAGTCCTTTTAAATGCTCTTAACGTTTATACATCTTTAAATGCCTGCTTGTATGTCTGCACACCAAGTGTATGCTTGGTGCCTGAGGATGGCAGAGGAGGGCATTGGATCCTCAGAGTCTCCATACGGCCTCTAGGAATCAGATCCCAGTTTTCTGTAGAAGCAGTCAGTGCCCTTAGTGCCTTAGACAGCTCCTCAGTATAGTGATATTTTGTTTGTGTTTTAACAAATAAAGCTTGCCTGAAGATCAGAGTGCAGAGCTAAGCCACTAGAGGCCAGGCAATGGTGGCACACACCATTAATCCCAGGACTTGGGAGACAGAAGTAAAGAGATCTCTGTTAGTTCAAGGCCACCCTGGGCTACACAAAATAGATCTAGTCTTTAAGAGGAACAGAGCTCACACAAAGGTGATCCCAGTACTTGGGATCCCATGTCTTTAATCCCAGTTCTATAGAGGTAGAGACAGGAGTGTTATGGCTGGGCAGAGAGAAGAATATAAGATGGGAGGAGACAAGAACTCAGTGCAGTCTGGAGATGCAGTCTGAGGATGTAGTCTGAAGATGCAGTCTGAGGATGCAGTCTGAGGATGTAGTCTGAAGATGCAGTCTGAGGATGCAGTCTGAGGATGTAGTCTGAAGATGCAGTCTGAGGATGCAGTCTGAGGATACAGTCTGGAGATGCAGTCTGGAGATGCAGTCTGAGGATGCAGTCTGAGGATGTAGTCTGAGGATTGGTAGAGACAGGATCGCCCCTTCAGTCTGAGGATTCAGTCGAGGTAAAAGGTTTCTCTAGTGGTTGGCTACACGGCTTCTCTGGTCTCTCAGCTCTCACCCCCTAATATCTGACTTCGAGTTTTTATTGGTAAGACCAAATAGTATTTGTGCTACACTCCAACCTGCCTCAGGGATTGTGAGCTCAGTGGTAAGAGTTTTTTCTTAGCATTCATGAAGCCCTGGATTTCATTCATAGCACCACAAAACGCCAGAAAAGAAAGGAAAATGTACCAGGACACCACCATATAGAGGGCCACCCGCAAAATGCTATTGATGATTATCTCAGAAAAAGGAAAATCAACGGCAAGGCTATTGATGACCTTTGATATGCTTGGGAGTCTCCTTTCACACAGAAACTCTGGGTTGTTTTTGTCTCCTGTACTGTGCTTATTAGAAATGGCTCCATCTCACTGTGGTCACATTGCTGACTGTTCCTGCGGAGACATTATAGGACAGTCTATTCCTTATAATGCTTTTGTTTGCTGATGGTTGGGGTCATTTTTGAGCTTCATCAGGACATGGATGTGGGAGGATCTGGAAGAAGCCCTTGACTTTGGCTCCATTCTGTTCTCCAAGCAGCCTCCATAGGGTGCGATGAGGAGCAGAGGGCAATTGGGTAGGTGGGAGAGAGCAGTAGATCCCGAAGGAAGTAAGAATGACGCTGAAGCCCATCACACCCGGAGCGAGCATAGGCAGACTGCTTCAGAATGAGGGTTAGGATGAAAACCGAATTAATGCCTCCATGACAGGATGATTTCCTGGGGATATACTGCAGGTGCATGTGTGGCACCCCACTAAAGAAAAATAACAGGAAAGCCCATATATCCAAAACAATAAAACCTGTTTATATAGAGCTTCTGAAGGCCCAACTGCTTTTAAGATATTGCCTTCTGGGGTACAGGGAACTGTTCTCATGACTGCTGATCATGTGGGCTCAGCCCTCTTAATCTGATTGTAGTTATGGAGTTTCTGAAGCTCTGAATAATTACAGCGTGGTGGTCATAGTTGCTGGGCCTCTGAATTCCATGTGGCTCTGGTCCCTTCGCCCTGTGCCATGAAGGGTTTTTGCTGTGTCTGTCACTTAAAAATACCCAGTCCACAAAACACTGTAGCTAAGAAAAGGTCCAATAAGACAGAAGGCATATGGATCAATTGAATTCCTCTGAGCTTAACAGCAGCATGCTTTGAGGTGGCAGGTAAGCATTAACTAACCCAACGGAGAGACTTGGCAAGTCAGACATGCAGAAAAGTCCGTGCTCTGTTCCTGAACAGAGGCCACAGTTTCCATTTCTCCTGGTGATAGTGTAAGGTTATTGGAAATCAAGCAGCTCATGACCTAGCTACCTAGAATTCTTCCTTACTTCCTTAGAAAATGCCACCTGCTGAACAAATGACAAAAACACATGGAAATGGGGACTGGGAAAAAAAAATCTCTGGACGTATCGTGATGATAAATAACAAGAGCTGAATGGCGCTCCGGAGGTTGCAGGGGCTCGAGTGCAACTGTAATCCACAGATGAGGAGGTCGCCGCCAATGGGAACCCTGTGTGCTGAGCAGGCTTAGCTTTACAAACGCCACTCGGTTACATCAGAGAGTCCCTCGAATCTGACGTTCACTGGGAATCAATTGTCATTTGTGATAGGTGCAGTTTAAGAAGGTTCATGTTTTATGCTTCTTTAAGAGATGGGGCAGCTGTCCCTGACTGAATAAAAACCATTGTTCAACCACAAAGGTAAACCCCACTCCCTGCGAGTTATTAGAATAATAGTGTTTGCTGTGTACTTCTTTTGTAACAGGCACTGTTCTATTGTGTTACAAGTGCTATTTCACTCAGTCCTCATTTGATCATGTGTGGAGTGACCAAGGTGAACTGGTCTTCCCCAACATTGATCTTTATCTTCCTTCCACACTGGCTCCACATGTCTCTCCTAGAGCATTATGGAACCAATTGACTGGTCCTCTAGCCCTCACTGGATATGATGCATCCAGGAATTTGATTCTGAAGCCAGTATTGGTTGTGGATAGAGTAGTAGTCATAGCTCACTTAGATTGGCTAAAGATAGGCTTTTCCAGACACTAGACCAGCCATCACGAGCAACTTGCTTCAGGCAAGATAGCAGGACCCAGTGAAGAAGATTCACATGCCAGAAGTGTAGGCTGGCTTCAGAGGTACCCTATAAGGGTAAAAAAGGTGATTTCTAAGACAACCCCAGAGGATCATTGTTGGGGAATATTATTTTAAGATGTGTTGCTTTTGTTTATTCTGCCTTTGTTTAATTCTGTCAAGCTGTGATTCTTTGCCTGTCTAAAACACCTGATGGTCTAACAAAGTGTTGAACAGCCAAAGTAATGCAGAAGAGAGGATAGGTGGGGCTGGCAGGCAAAGAGTATAAAAGGAAGGAGAAATGAGGAAGAAGATCAAGAGAACAAGGAGAGGAGGACATCAGGGATCAGCCACTCAGCTACACAGCAAGCCATGGAGAAAGAGTGAAAGATATACAGAAGTAAGAAAAAGATAGAAGCCCAGGGGCAAAAGGTAGTCGCGATAATATAAAGTTAAGAAAAGCTGGCAAGAAACAAGCCAAGCTAAGGCTGGGCATTCATAACTAAGAATAAGCTTCCATGTGTGATTTATTTAAGAGTTGGGTAGTAGGTCCCTCAAAAAGTCAAGAGTAAAACATCACACAACAAACCATGGTATGTGAGATCAAGATGCACCCTTTTCAACCAGGAGATAAAGGGAGAGCTGCCAAGAGAGTGAATGTACAGAAGCCAAGCACGGAGCTCACTGTGTCCCGATGTCCAATGGAAGGAAAAGCAGGCCTGCTGGCTTGACACACGTGCAGTAAAAATGGCCCCATCTTTTGACTCTCTGCTCTCAGGTTTTACTATATGGCTCTAGCGACTTTTTAGCAATAGTTAAGAATAGCTATGTCCATGTGTTTCCTCAGAAGGAATTGCTGGAGAGGCTCCACTTTGGACAAGGTATTTTCCTGGCTCCCTACCCTCCTGTCTTAGTGTGGATTTCTACTGAGACACCATGACCAAAACAAGTCTTATAAAGGAAAACATTTAATTGGGACTGGATTACAGTTTCAGAGGTTCAGCACATTATCACCGTGGTGGGACATGGATAGTGTCCAGGCAGGCATGGTGCTGGAGAAGGAGCTGAGAGCTCTACATCTTGATCTGCAGGCAGCAGGAGAGACTGTGACGCTGAGCATAGCTTTAGGAGACCTCAAAGACCGACCCCCACAGTGACACACCTGCTTCAATAAGGCCACACCTCCTGGTAGTATCACTCCCTAGGGGCCAAGCATTCAAAGACACGAGTCTATGTGGCGGTCATTCCTCTCCAAACCACCACACCTCCCAACTTCAATTCGGATTCCAGGGCCAACCCAGAGAAAACAGCTTACTGAGTGGTTTTAGGATGAGCAAGATCTTGCCTAACACTGGTCCCAAGTATGCATCACTGTGGTCAAATACTGTGTCCCAGACCTGTTTCTGACCAGGTTGGAGGAAGGAATCAGAATCTCAGCTTGACAAGACATCAGCACACGAGCTAGCCAGCTTTCCACTGCGGTGACAAAGGAGCCGAAACAAACTCTTAAACAGGAGAGATTTGTTGGCCACATGGTTCCAGGGCTTTGAGCCTGTAAGGAGACAGAATATCGAAGTGTGGAGTGTGTGGTAGGGCATAGGACATTGCCTACCCCATGACACCAAGGAAGAGGAGAGAGGAAGATATAAAACACCTTCAAAGTCAGGGCCCGGGAAGCTAATTTCTGCCCACTAGTCCCCAGCTCCTAAAGGCTCTACCACCCTTCAACCATTCACTTACTGGTGATGAAGCCTTTAAGACATGGGCCTTGGGGACATTAAAGACTCCGAGCAGTAGCAGAATCTACGCCCTGTGATCTCACGTATTTTTGGCTTTGGCACTTGCTTTCTTATCATTAGTTCCCACACTCTTGTTTTTATAAACATTCTCGTCTTATTTCAGTTAGACTGAGAAAGGAGGAATTTTCCACTTTTAAGGTGGTCCAGGGAGGGATTCTAGATGATTCTAGAGCTACGCATGCTGTTGTTGGACTGTTTTAACTCAAGGACAGGGAAAAGGCTGGGGAACCTGGCCACAGGAAGGAAACGGAAACTGATGCTCCTGGCTTCACTCCCAAATCCTTCCGTATACAAACAACATTGATGTCTAGGGTCACAGAAATCCCCTGTTGGGAATTTAGTGTCTTTCAGTAGCATGGTTGGTAGCAACACGAGGAATAGTGAAGCAGGGGATGATCAAAAAGATCTGCTTCCTGACATCTCTAAAAATCTGATGGACTGAGGCCGCGAGGCCGAGAGGTCACAGCCATGAAATTGTTCATCATGTTTATTTGAATTTTCTAAGTGCACACCAGAGTTGAGTAGTCTGGTTTTGTGTGTCAACTTGACACAAGGTAGAGTCATCAGAGAGAGAGAGAGAGAGAGAGAGAGAGAGAGAGAGAGAGAGAGAGAGAGACCTCAGTTGAGGAAATGCCTCCATGAGATCCAGGGGTAAGATAATTTCTCAATTAGTGATCAATGGGGGAAGGCCCAGCCCATGAAGGATGGTGCCATCCCTGGAATGGTGGTGCTGGGTTCTATGACAAAGCAGGCTGAGCAAGCCATGGGAAGCAAGCCAGTAAACAGCACCCCTCCATGGCCTCTGCATTAGTTGTTTCTGCCAGGATCCTGCCCAGTTTGAGTTTCTGTCCTGACTTCCTACAGTGATGAATGTTGATGTACAAGTGGAAGCTCAATAAACCCTTTCCTCCCCAGCTTGCTTTATGGTCATGGTGTTTTGTCACAGCAATAGAAACCCTAACTAAGACAAATTAGTTCCAGTGCAGTGGAGTGTTGCTGTGGCAGGAGCATGCTTTTGGGAGGATCGTGGAAGGACTTTGGAACTTTGGGCTAGAAGAGCCACTGTTTGTTAAGAGCTCTGTGGGATGTTCTGTGGGAACATCGAAGACAAGAATGTTGAGACAGTGCAAAAGCTTGTGAAGTTTCAGAGGGAAATTTAAAGACTCTTCCAGGGCCATTTGTTATTTTGAATTAAGATCCTGTGGTTCTGGTTAGCTGAGGCTGAAGAATCAGCTGTGATTAACAAGACACCCGAACTACTGTAGTGAAATCTTTAAGTTACTGGGACAATCAATGCTAGCTAAGTGGAGCTAAGACATTAGCCGTGAGTAAGGGGAGACCAGCATCACTGAGGGGAAATCTTCTGGGAACTGTTTTCTGAGAGCACAGACAAGCTGTGCTCCAGAGGCAGCCAAGGTTGTACCTTTTGTTGGCAGCAGGACCTGGTCATGTGTAATAGGCACCCAGGTGGTACTGGTTTTGAAGGCATGAAGGGGTCATAGAGGGGGCAGCTGAGTCTTGGCCGTGAGAGGCCAGGAGACGTTGTTGGTGAAGGTACAGCCTCAGCGGCAGTGGAAGGCCAAGGACTGAAGAGGTCATTCAAGGAAGTTGAGGCTTGGCACCATGAAGAGAGCCTAGGAGAGGCCATTGGTAAAAGAGCAGCCTGGTTACAGCAGAAGACCCAGTGTTTGGGAGATGCCAGTACCATGGGATGACCACCAAGAATAGCAGCAGCAGTGGAGTAGAGCCAGCCAGAGCTTAGAAGACAAGTTGGGCAGAGGGTGGAGCCAGAGAAGTGACCCAAGCCCTTTGGAGGAGCCAAGAACACGGTGAGTGACTCCCAGATAATTGGATTTTGAGTTATTTATACTGTTGGAATTTGGTTTTGCTTGTTTCAGATTGTGACAGTGGCCAGGTTCCTCCCTCTTAAGGTATTGAACTTAATTTTGATTTTTTTAAAAAGGATCCCACAAATGAAAGACTTGAACTTTTAAACAGGATTAGATATTTTAAAGAGACTATAATTTTAATGTTTTTGAATTGGTAAAGACTGTGGGACTTTTAAAATTATTTATGATTTTAGTGTGAGATCTTGGTGATGAATAAGAAAGAAAGGGTTGTGGGTTAATAGTGATGCATTTGTCTGTCACGTTGACAAGGGGTCAACCGTACTGGCTGATTTTGTGTGTCAACTTGTCACAAGCTAGAGTCATCAGAGAGGAAGGAGCCACAGTTGAGGAAATGCCTCCATGAAATCCGGCTGTAAGGCATTTTCTCAATTACTGACTGATCAATGCTGGAGGGCCCAGCCCATGAAGGGTGGTGCCAGCCCTGAGTGGTTGGTCCTGGGTTTTATAAAATCATGATGAACAAGCCAGAACAAGAAGTCAGTAAACAGCACCTGCACCCCATGGCTTCTGCATCAGCTCCTGCCTCCAGGTCCCTGCCCTGTTTAGTTCCTGTCCTGACTTCCTACAGTGATGAATGTTGATGTGGAAGTGGAAGCCAAATAAACCCTTTCCTCCCCAGCTTGCTTTTTGGGCAATTCACAGCCATAGAAACCCTAACGAAGAAACTAGTGATAGGAGAATTTGATATATTGTTTTAGACACTT